>JAYMFT010011352.1:0-16859 GCA_038088735.1 Panulirus argus
TATATATATATATATATATATATTTGTGTGTGGGTGGGTTTTTACACAGGCTGTCACAAACAACCTTGTTCGCGTATGAATGCACAGTCATACGCATGCGTGCCACAGTGCCTGTAGGCGTGCAATTCAATTCACTTCTTTTACTGACACAGAGTTAAAGGAAGCTATAGACACGCATGATGCAGTAGAAGCACAGTGATGCGCATGATCTGAGTGTTTGCTGATAACAACGAGGAAAAATGAAATGATAAGTCCCGAGTGCACTTTCCTTTACTGACATCTTCAGAGGAGAATACGAATAAGCATATATATATATATATATATATATATATATATATATGTGTGTGTGTGTGTGTGTGTGTGTGTTTGTGTGTACACATTCAAGCTCATGAGCATTACCGCATACACACTACCTATAAGTACATTCCATACACATAAACACATAATAACACATCCAGGGAAACATACACATGTAAGCTAACAGACATAAGCCCACAAACACGGAAGGTTAGCAAGAAAGGATATACACTTAAAAAAGGCGCACCAAGTAACCTTGAACCATGTCGAGCCTGACCAAGGAAGACCGGCAGGAGACGGCCAGATTCATAGATAATCACTCCACCTGAACCGCGCTCCATAAAGATGTAATCAGTGGCAACAAGTTAGTACAGACGTTCGTGGCAACAGTCATCAGCCGGAAAAAGGAAAATTTATTGCAAGTTACTAACTTGTCCGCTTTGCAATTATGGTACATCTTCCTGCAAGATGAAAAAAAAGAATATCTTATCTTGGATTACTCCCTCGGTCTGCAGCATTCCCTTGTAATCGGCCGTTCGTGGTTGGTTGAGCTTGCAGTGTTCCGTCTGGCTTTACAATTAAACTAGACCATCTTCCGTGAGAATAGATACACTCAGCTCAAAACTAGTTTTAAATACTATTATGCCCGAGTTCTATTTTCCGCTCTTGTTGACCGTGTAATGCTGAAGTGTATGTTTAACCCCTGGAGTAGGCCGGTATGGCCCTTGGACACAATTATACGACACTTGAGCACGACGGCACGTCCATTGAGAGTCGGGCACAGTGAATCACGGGCCTTGGGCACGACGGTGCGAATCCATTACTTGATGGCTTGGTCTCTGAACTGACCATTAAGGGTCGGGTCTAAGACCTGGCCATCATTCCCGAGTGTCGTACCGTTATGACATGTCGGTAGACAAGGCTACTGTGCTTTGCGTGTTGGCCACAGCTATAGTAACCCACACACAGTGAATCTGTCAAGAATTCTTTTATTTATCTTCAACATTCCGCGGGTGTAGGGTCCTGTAGCCGTAGTCAGCACAGCAAATGGCATTTTATCATTATACATTGCAAGGAAAAGAATCTCAGACAGATACAATGACTGTATCCCTAAATTGTCTTACTGTGGAAATCATATGATATTTTAGCAATAATTGGGAAAAAACGTGTGAATTAATGAGCCTGCCATATTGAATATACCATGTTGCAGTGATGACAGGAATTCAATATTGCAGACGTTGTACATCAGTCAATCAACATTACAACTGTAGATGTACTTTATGCCGTCCTTGTTGCACACTTGCAAGAACTAAAGCTGCACCACTTGCTGTCTGCAGCTGTGGTGCCTTTCTCGACCTGCTGCAGGACCTATGTTTTTCCTCTCCTGAACCAGTCAACCTTCAGAACGAAGTATCAAATGAAAGAATGAAAACAAAGGTGGATACCGAGCATTACACCCTGCGTGTATATATATATATATATATATATATATATATATAATGGTGTTACCGGACTCCGCCTGCATGTGGTTTCACAGCGGGTGAAAAGTCATCTTTGGCGAGGCTCTATTATCACTGGGAGTACAGTATTGTCAAAGAGCGTTTTACTCCAAAGAAATCTGCAGTTTCCTGCCTCTGGAAGTAGCGCAGCCTTGGACTGCAGGAGCTCTTGGATAACACCAGGCTTCTTTCTTAAAATGGTGCCCTGAGGCCCTTATGACTGTGTATATTTTACCATTTATGACTATAAATTTATTCTTGTATGCCTATCACAATGCATCATTAACTTACTCTCCGTGCTTAAAAAAAAGAACAACAGTAATTGTTATAGTTATTAAGTAAAGACAATCTTCAACAGTTAAAGTATAATCTAGGCCGGGCGAGGGACCTCCGGTGAGTGAGACATAAATCTAAGGTCCAACGTCTTGCATAAGTTAAGTGATAATGCGGGCGTAAAACCTGCCCGTGGCCCTGGCTGGCAACCCGGAGTCAAGAGGTGATCAGTAATGCCGGCTGGGGCGCGGGAGACACTCTCTGAGGTTCAAGGCTCCAATTGATTTTGGACTTCTTCCTGCGTGGGGGCCTCCCGACCCTCCTGGCTGCTTTAAGGCGAAGAGAGAGAGAGCGTCTCTTGTTGCTGCGAGGTGAGTTAAAGGCTTCTCTCCTTACCTTTTCATAACTCCAGTTTTTGCGCCCTTCTAGACTCGGTTCTTTTCTTTTTTTTTTTCTTGGCCCCTTACGACTTAATTGTATTACCAAGGAGGATATCTGTGTTATATCTTATACGCAGGCTGGTGCACAGACCAGGGGACCCACATGGTGTTAATGCAAAGGAGGGCGAAGATGTGATCTCAAGACCTGGCTTGCGGGATGTTTACATCGTTTCTAAAGACTGTGTTTATGGCATGTGTTCGGAGGCTCCATAACACTGGAACGCATCTTTGTTTACCTTTGACGTAAAGATAAGATATGGGCTTGTGGATACTGTGTATACTGTGACAAGCAGCTGCAGCACTTGTTGTATTAGCAGGAGTACTAAATATTAATACTACTCGGACTGTCCTTTTGGTTGTGGAAGGAGAAAGAGAGCGACTAAATTCGGGAGGAGAGGGAATTAGTTGAGAGTTCATATCCTGCAATGAATCATGCAACACCAACCGATCATCTTTTGATTCTTAGTAAAGCAGACCTGTCTTTGTGTTACATATATTCTCTCTTGTTCAATAAGCATGACTACATATCCAATTCGTTGTTACTTCTTTTAACTATTGATACAATATCACTGTTTAAGGTTGATTTGCCGAGGTCCATATTCTTCTTGGTTAGTCATTACATGATCATGATTGCATGGCCATTGAATCTTGGATTTACATGAAGCCAGAAACATTAACGTTCACGTTACATTATGCAAACTCAGAGTGCCAGGTTCACAGCCAGTGGCTCCGCAAACACAGTGGGGAAATGTACGAAAGAAATTGTCTGTTAATTACGTGGTCATCATCCTTTTAATACGAGTTAATTCTAGTCTTCCTTCAGAGATCGATTAAGGATTTTCATTATCGTTTACTAGACCAGTATCATCAACCCTTTGTGCACGATGGTACAATCATATGATTCCTTGGTCATTCACCTGACCCTTAAGGGTAAGGTCAGAGGTCATGACCTCTTACCCCAGGGTTGTAACGTCGTGGTTCAGGATCGTGCCGACGTGCTCAGGAGGTTAAACAATGGTCGATTATAATAGACGATAAGGAAATAAGCAACAGGATTAGTGCCAAGAATGACCGTAGCAAACAGTGCAGAAGTCAATGCAAAAGCAGAGGCAAGAGTATATTGGTTTAGCAATTGCAGGAGTGGCAACAATAGCAGCAGCAGTATATATGCTGGTGTAGACGCTGTAGGA
Organism: Panulirus argus; assembly: GCA_038088735.1. Classification (NCBI taxonomy): domain Eukaryota; kingdom Metazoa; phylum Arthropoda; class Malacostraca; order Decapoda; family Palinuridae; genus Panulirus; species Panulirus argus. Next base: position 3,700 of record JAYMFT010011352.1, read on the forward strand.
GCAGTGTTAGTGATAACAGCCGTTATACTGATGTCAAAGTTGTAAGGGCAGTGACAGCAGTAGCAATAATGGTGTATTGGTGTAGAAATTGTAGGAACAGTGGCAGCTATATCCGTAGCAGAAGCAGCTGTGGGGATTAAAGTTATATCGTCAGCAGCGCTGGAACGTTTGTAATATTGACAGATACATTGTTGGAATGTGGTCATTGTTGAGGGTAATAATAGTAGCAGTAGTTTTGTTGGTAATCGTAGTTGTAGCGGCCAATTTTAATGGTAGTAGTTGATGCTACTGCAGTATGAGTAGATGTAGGAATTGTTCTGCTTGCGATAGTTGTAACGGTTTTAGTGAACACATATTTCGAAGAATAATATTCATTTTGGTCGCTAAAGAGAGTCTAAATCAATAACGAGGTAGTGAAGTCTTCACCCAGTGGCACAGGATGAACCTGGGCTGCTCAGCAAACTGGCCGGTGATACTGGCACAAATCAAATCACTGTCACACTGTAAATATCTCCACAGTCCTGAATGAGAAACCGGGTGAAAATTTCGAAAAAGAACGAAATGAAAAGATAAAACCATCGCATTTTTCATACTTAATTTCAGAACAACCAAAATATCTTTTGCATGTCAAGCCAGCGAATTACAATCGATAAAGTATCGTCCAAATTCTCCATCACGTGTCAACAAAAGCTCGTGAGAGACAGGACAACAAACAAGGAAACTACATATAAACAGAACCGCGTGTTGAGGGAGGGGGAGGCGGGTACCACTGAAAATATACTCCCGCGCAATTGTGGGGGGCGGGATTAACTTGGCGGGCTTTCCCATGCGTCATGGCCATAATTCCGCCTCTTACGTTAGGCTGACGGTGGCGCGGTGCGAACAGCATTGAATGTTCGTTTATTCTGCTCTGGTACACAGCATGTAAAGGTAAAAGTTCACAAATACCGTTTATTATTATCTGAGTATTGCTGTTCCCTAGGTTATTCATGTGTTGTGGCTTTCTACAATTACAGGACACAAACAGCGTGTGGGAGGGTAAAGGAAAGAGAGAGAAAATAAGCAGAGCGAGCAGCTTGGCCCAAGAGAGAGAGGAGAGAGAGCAGGTTGCGTGTGTTGATTACATTACAGTGCCCATAAGGCGGGCGGCGCAGTCGGCCATGCAGTGGCCAAGGCGAGCCTTCCTGATGGAAAAAAAAAAAGAGATTAACGCGAAGGCAGGAAACTGGGCCACAGGACTTCAACTGACTCATCTTCCCTCCTGACCCTGGGAGGATGGCTTGTGCCTGCTAGAAGGTCAGATTGGGACAACCAATTTAGCTCTGGATGGGTTGAGGCTGGGAATGAAAGCAGAGCGGCCGGAGGGAGTGGGACGCGGCGAGGCTTCGCAGGTTCGAGTTTAATCATCAGAATGTTTCCTCCAAGTTGATGATGAGACATTGCTGCTCACACCAACACTGCTGCCGGATCGTGCCGGCGCTACTGGCTAGAAGAACAACTGCAACAACAACAACAGCTATCGTCAATGGCAGTGGAGGAAAAAAAGAATAAACAGAGACAAAAATTGTTTCTGCCTTAGATTTCTTCTATGAATTATGCACACTTGTACTGAAGATTAAGACATTTCACCGGATTTTATGAAGTTCTGGTTTTAAGCCCGATCGTTAGGTGGACACGTCTACCCGAGACCTGTTCCTTCGAGAGTTCTTACTTATGACGAGAAATTTCCCAAAAGACAGGGCTGTCGCGTAGCGCTCACCGCAGGAAATTGTCTCGAAAATTGAGTTGTATGAGTCACGTGCTGTCAAGTGTAATGTAAGAGAAGTAGAGATTGCATGATTGTGGACGGAACTCCAGCTGGCCGCGTGTGGGTGAGACAGAAAGAAAAGACAACTAGCTTGCCTGGGCCTTTTAGGAGTGATACTTGACAACCACTGAAGTGCTGGCTTACTGCGCAGCTATCACTAACCCTCCCTATCCCTATGCGGCAATACAGGTAATATAGTACCTCCCTAGTCGGCGGTTGCCATCTAGAGAGAGAGTGACATACTACTTGCCTCCCTTGGTCTCCCAGTGGTTCGTCCCACCTCGGCCAGGGTTACCTGACGTAATCCCAAGAGTCAATATTCCGGAGAATAGATTAGACTGGGTTAGGTAAGGTTTAGGTTAGGTTACGTCAGGCCAGTGGTGGCGCTTAAGAAACCATGGTTGTCGCTGAATCAGACCCATCTGTCCTTAAACACGTACTCACACTTCCAGAGTCTAACCCCAGAGCAGCAGTTTGTGAAATTGGTGGGGAACTTTTTCTCCCTCACGCTTTATTATACAATTTCTACTGCAGTATGTTTTCTCCATGCTACATGGTCTTTCTCTTCTTTTTCTGGCGGTTTAACCGGATGGAGAGATGGCGTCTGCTTAAATGTCCCTTTTTTTTTACTCTATTTTAAGTCAGAAAGCAGATAACCTCTTCGTGGACCATCTGGTTTCAACAGTCCTTTCCATGTAGTTTCATGTACTCAGACTTTGTACTTGTACTAACATCTTGTCTTCTTGTACTGGGAGTAGATTTAGATTTAGTAATAACACTGATGGTTTGGTTAAGTTTATTTTTAATTAGGTAAATATAGTTGTATAAAGAATTATCTCTTCTCTCCGAAATGAACGAAATAAAACCCAAAATTTACGTAGATTAGGTTAGGCTGACAAAAACAAGCTTGAAAGGTTACGAATGAGTTTCCAGAAATGATCGACTGGCTGTATAGATCATTTTGGGCAGAGACGGGATCAAGAAAAAATGATTCACTTCATGATATCTCGAAGCGCAGGTAAACGTTATAAAAGTAATCACCAAACGTAGGGAGGGCCACGGCAAGCAGGGAGGGTCTTCTGCTTGGATAAGTAAATAACTTAGGTTGCTAGTGCCTCGTGCTGCAGTCCTCAAGCTTAACGACATTGAGCTAGACTTTGCCTGACAAAGTCGTTTACCGAATTATCACAGCGCCTCCTGACCCGTCGCGCTGTTCATATACGCATTTGATTTCTCGTTGAAAACATTCCACACACGTCAGGCTTCTGGCATTAGCTGTATGCCAAATAGCTATCCCTTGGCCAGATCCTTGTTAACGAAGCTGTGGTTGGGTGCCGATGAGTACTTTCTAGATCAAGTCGTCAGTCATGTGGGAAGTGTAGGGTGTCCAGGTTAGCTCTTGTTGCTTACATCGCATACAAGCTGGGAGTCAGTGGGCCACGGTTAGCGGTTACTCGTTCATGTGAACTTTGCAGCGGTTACCGTGTCAAGGTTAGCTGTTGCTCTCGGTAGGACTGGGTAATCTGGCGATCGTTATGTCCATGTTGGCTCGTACGCCCTGAAGTTGTAGGGTGATCGAGCGGTCACTGTGGCCATGATGTTAAATGTGCGCTGGGCTTACAAACACTTTAAAGTGGACTCCGTCCGGCTTAGCACTTTTTCTGCCACTCACCGTAATTTAAGTGGCTAGTTTGCCTGCCGTAGCAGTCTGTAGTTCACTCGGGGGAACAAATATTCACCTGCATGCCTGTGAATTATATGAATTAGAGATTGCTGTTGTATAGGTTTATCATTCACATTGTAACCTCATAAATCTTTCGTGTTACTCCGATGTTTTATTTACCAGCTGATTATGTAGAATCAATAATCATCAAATGTGGTTAACATTTTGATTCGCTAAAGTCACGGACTGAAGTCCACCTCAAGGTCGGGCTTTAGTTGAAATACAGAGAGGTTACTAAATGGCAAAAAGAAGAGACACTGGAAGGTATTTACGAATTTTTGAGGAAATGAAAAACCCGTCTATCATTTAAAATGTGCCAGGTCATAGTCACTGGCGAAGATATGAGAGGGTAGAGAGTTCCAGAGCTTCGAGGTAGTTATCAAAACGGCCCACCCTTGAGTTGCCGATGGCCACACAGCAATCATGTGACGCAGCAGCTTGCCGAGTATTGCGTGGTCTAGCTAGAGGTGTGGGCACACAGACAGCCAGCTCTTGGGTGCAAAAACCAAAGTAGAACCTATAGAAGAGGGAAAGTGAACCACCCCAGATGTGAGAGACGTACTCCATACAAAGACGGACAAACACGGACCAATCCTTTGTATAAACGGAGCAACTGGTCGGAAGAAAAAAAATTCGACATTTAAGCAGGACTCCCAGAATACAGAAACTGGTGGATGTAAATATTATGTGCTTAACGTTTTTGACTATGAGAGGGCTGCAGTTATTACAGAACACTCGTCACTTCTCAGTGGGTGGAGTGTAACCAAATCGTAAGTTAAGCATTTTAGGAATGCATTAGGTTGGCGTTGAAGACAACATGAACCATAGAGACATGACCACTAGCTTGCTACCAAGGTTCCATCAGTATATGCAAGTAGGGTGTTGTCGGTCATGTCAATGTATTGTACTCACTGTACACTCTTTGCATGTCTTCACATACTCCCTGTTATGTTTCCTTCACCTAAACCATCACAGAAACGTTTTCTCTCCATATTTAGACAAATATAGCACTGCTAGATTAACGGGAAAGTTGGAGAAACCTTTCTTTCTCATGTAAAGTCAGTAAATAATATTTAGATAAGGAGACATCACTTTGTTTCATATTAGATCGACACCAGGTGACTTCAGATAATCTTAAGCTTCACCCACTGACCTGAGGTAGTCTGCCTAACCACAAGTCTTATGTGTAGGGACCTTGGGGAATCCTGTATCCGGCAGGGGAACACATGTCAACACGTGCTGGTGCGTTCGTCGACGGATTCTTCTCACCGGATTCTGTCCACATAAGCAAGTTCTGCATCAGCGTTGCCTATCAATCTCATGCCAAGACAAGGTGCGTCTGCAGTATACGTCTGAGATTCCCGGTCGGTGTGGTGACGGGACGTAACCCATCTGTGATGGCGTCCAACCAGATTCTTGTCTTCAATATTAAAGAGAACTCGTTCGAAGGAGTTGACTAGCTTGAAGTAAGATTAGCTGCTTTCAGTTGCTTCGATGTGCTCGGGTGAGAAAGACCGGAACGAAGTGGTTAAGTTGGATACCAACAATAACTGGGAAAGACTCTCTTTTTATTTTCCACATCTTATTAGATTTTATGTGGTAATGTTCCCCACCATGATATTGGAGGGTTCTCTCTCTCTCTCTCTCTCTCTCTCTCTCTCTCTCTCTCTCTCTCTCTCTCTCTCCCCCCAACTAACGTTCCTCTATAATGTCCTCATTAGTTCAATACGCGAAGAAAAACCTCTATGAAGTGTACGTCGCTCTTCAGCCTGATTAAGCATTACAAATAAAATAACACTTAGTAGTCACTCCACAACAGTATTACTAAGCTGGTCCCTGGCCCTTGCAAGTGTGCGGCGGGAATAGACCAGAATGTGTACCGACTCATTCATCATTGTAAGGTTTGCTGGCCGCTTCTGTCAGTCAGGGACCTATTACCAGGCTGTTAGTGGCCAACATATGGATTTTGTAACACTTGCGTCACAGTACGACCTCGAGCATGACGGTACGACCCTTGGACATGATGGTACTACCTTTTACTTAACACTGATGGGTCAGGTCAAAGGAAGCCATGGGTCATACCGTTGTGCCCAGGCGTCCATCCATCATGCCCAAGCGTCGTACCGTTGTGCTTGAATGATTGTTGAACTTTGACCAGCCGAGACGCAGCCGGCTCGTCCCAGTAAAAATGTTGGTTGGTTAATCTTGCTCCGGAAGTCTTTGTCGACTAGCTTTGTGCGTGATGGCACTCTGAGTGACCGATGCTGCCTGAATCACTGGAGCGGTCCACATAGCACCAGATGGGAATGCGACTTGATCTCATTATTAACGACTGACCTGACTTATCACGGGGTAGGGGACGGAGGATCCTGCCGACTGAACCATGAAGAGGCAAAGAGAATGGAATTGCTGTGGGACAGTATTATGAGAACCACGGATAAGTCAAAACACTGCAAAAAACACACTATATTAATTCCCTGTATCTGCAATTAAAGAAGCTAATGATAGGTTGAAAAATGAGACTACAGAATATGATTTGTTAAGGTGAATAACACAAGAAGAGTGAAAACAGAATCATCATTACTCGGACTCCACTTTCAACTGATGCATCACCCTTGGATGTACTTTCACCCTATATATTCATAAGTGTTTGATGACCCGGGGAGAAGCAGGAAACTTTCATACATATTACATATGTGATGCAGAGAATCACCGATAACATAGATTCATGTACCCACACCAAGGTCGGTGCTGCTGGGGGTAAATTGAGTGTCATCCGTTGTTGTCCAAGTGACGAAAGACCTTCATCTTAAGAGCCGGACTGATTGTGGGAGTCGGGGAAAAAGCAGGAAGATGAAAGAGTCTGACGTTGCAAAGTAAGAAGCAGACACTGAATCGGCCAATCCTCGAGTCGCCAAGGCGCACACAATGGTGTAGCCTGTCGGATGCGGCATGACCCAGCCCCAGGAGGTAGAGGAGGGCAAGCAGCCAGCTCTCGAGGACAGAAACCAAAGTGACATGATTAAGATAGAGGAAGGCCGAAGCAACAAGGGCGACGAGGATGAGGACAGGAGCTCAAGTTGAGAGGTGAGAGAGGGAGACTTGACACGTCGATCTCTTGACCGAGTTCTATGGAGAAAGAATATGTAAGAAGAGTTTCCCTCTAAACTTGAGTAGCAGTCTATACACTGAAGGATACACTTTTTGTACAGCTTGAGGAGCTGATCTAAGAAAAGATACATTTTCAACCTGAACAGAATTCATGAGATTATATTTTATTCATAATTTTTTTTATAGGTGTACGCTACTAAATTAGTGGTAAAATTTTATAAGAATGATAATAGGTTAGGTTGATACGTAATACATTGATAGATTGAGGAACTGAGCAACAAAGCCTCCAGTGGCTGTTACAAAGTCAAGAAAAATATAAGAGAGAGAAACGGAAGAAGCTATGCTTTGGAGTCCCTGAATTTAGTTTCCGTCTGCCCAACAGAAACAGAGTAAGAGGTGGAACAAGGCCTTGGGGAACGCCGTTTTTGATAAGAAAGAGTAAAGTTGTCGATCCATCAACAGTGACAGCAGTGGACCGACTGGAGAGAAGGAAGTGAGGGGAAACCGAGGAATGGAACCTTAGACATCAGAGAAGTACACCAGACCTTATCATACAGCTCTAAGATAATCTAGGGCAGTGGCTCTTAAATGCTGCCCTTGACTTTTCCCACATTTGTCATAAGAAAACCATTATATCTTCCCACTTCTCGCCTTAGGACAGTAATATTTTAAATAACGAGATATATGATTTTTTTAACAAATCATATATGCTGTCGCTTATATAAGGATTTAAAATCAGAAAGCTTTATTGATTTAAAGTGGAATATCTAAAATTCAATTATTCTACTTCCCCCCTGATCTAACACTATTTTCACCCGGTCAAGAATTCCCTGATCTAGGGCCATGACATGAGATTTCCCAAAGTCCCCAAGATATGAAGGTCTAATATAAGTCAGACGTGTAAGAATATGACCCTCAGCTTTCGCCTTGCTTACACCTCACTGGATGACCGGTCAGGGAGAAGATGATGAAGTACAAGATACGCAAGAAAGTGAAAATGACGAAAATATGCAAAGATATTGCAAGTTGTAGAGGTCAGAGCTATAAGACAACAATTAAGGAATTAGATCAATCTCACCTCCTTCGGGATGCGCTAAACCAATCGTGGTTTCAAGGTGAGGGAAGCGTACGTCTTGAGGCAGTGGTGGAAAAGACGAGCAAGAATAGGCGTCATTTGGGACGCAACTTCCACCAGACCCAGGGAAGGGTGCCATCTGATCCGTGTGATTAATTCGTTTCCGAAGAGGATTGGCCTTTGGATCTTGCTGTAAGAGACTGTAGGAAGAGAAACTATGGTGAGTTACTGGGAAGTCTGGAGAAAGGCAATGTTTCCATTGTCCAAAGTAGAATGAAAGGGAAAGAGAGCGCTGAATCAGTCGTCCAAAATAAAATGAAAAGAGAGAAATGAAGAATATGGTTTTATCAGTGGGAGAGACAGCAATAGTATTATCAATAAGGTAAAGCAGAAGTGGCTTTGCTGTTGTTTAGAGATGCTCTTGGTCAAAGACTAGATATATTCATCAGTGGGAGATGATGATACAGTACACGATTTGTAACGATTACTGGCAGAAATATAGGTCGAATGAGAGTCAGCTGAAGGGCAGCGTTTCCACGTTCGAATTGTGACTCTTGGTCCACATGGATTCAGAACAAGAGTGATCAAACTGTGGGTGAGAAGGCGAGGCACCCCCAAACGGGAGAAGGGTTGTATGCCTTCATGTTGTCGGCAGTAACCCTTGTGTCTTCTGCACAGATAATCATCGTGCTAGGAGCAACCATGGTCATAAAAGATAAAAACAAGATCGCAAGTTAGTCAATTAAGCTTACTGAGAGTGCCACACTCAGCGTGTAGAGAAGGAACGAGAGGAGAGAGTGTCGAAACGGAGGAGGCAGTTATTACAGTGTGATAAGATGATCCCACTGGGGTAAGATTGTGCAGCAATAGCGAGAAAGGTTAGAGGTGAAAAAGAGATGGAGTGTGTTCGATGTTTGGTCGTGACGATCGGAAACACGAGCAGATGTCTGATAAGCTGTTCCAGGTGGCTGAAGAGAGAGAGAGAAAAAAAAGAAATGAAGGCTTTGTTGCCCCTGTTATCACGGGAGGTGGTACTCAGCCACTCCTTGTGGTGCATCTTCAAGTGACCAGCACAGAGACCGTCTGCAAGTGGGTGAGAACAACCTCAGAGCACTAGGTAGGGTGGTCGAAGAATACTAGTTAGTAGAAAGTTGGAGAGCCAAAGGGAAACATTTGTTGACTGACAAATTTTAAGATAAATCGTGTCAGAGTTAGGAGATCCGAGCTGTAGGAGGCGAGCACCAGGCCATACTCCGCCATGAAGCAGTGACGGTGACAAAAGATCGTAGCTGGAATGAATGTTATCAATGGACAGTCGATTTTTAAGGACCAGACATGCTGTTTCAGAAAGACATAAAATATAGTTTACTTCAAGAACGCGAATGTTGTTATGATGGCTAAAGAAGTAGCGAGTTGTATGAAGTAGTCGGAGACATGGGTGGCGATGCTGCTGATATCTGTCTAGCGCTCCCTCGTCAGCAGAGTTAACGCGAGCCCTGAAGACCTGTAGCACCTCCCGACGCCAGCCAACTACCCGTGGCCGTATCATCTGAACGTTTCATTTCCAGCGTCACTTGGAGAATGAGAGGAAAGTAGTGAAGGGGTGGGAGTGTCTCTACTGCAAGGACCCGGAATCACGACCCCGTCCAGGGCACAAGGCGTGTAGTGTAGGCGAGGGGTAGAACTATGTGGAAAGGCTGTCCGGTATCCAGGATTTGTGGACATAGCAACGGAATACGCGAGAAAGGGGCAGCAATAGCTTTGCACTGTGGTGTCTTGGTAGTGCATGAGAGGCAAGCTGAAGCCAGTCTTGGCTCTGAAACTACCATTTACTCTATTATTCCTCTCTAAAGTGAGTGGTAGTTATAGTTGGTTAGGTCAAGTTAGAATCGGATTGAGTTAGCATCGGCAGGGCTAGGTTAGGTGAGGTTGAGTTTATGATAATAGTTTCATCTTGGGTTATGTCGTGCATTCAGAGCGCCGCTCTTTAACATGTACGCAAATGTTCGTTGACACGAATGACTTGTCTGGTTCGTGCAGACACCGACCGCTCCCCAGTCGCCCACACCTCCCAGTTTTCCCGCACCTAAAGAAAATGACGGTAGGAGATATATATATATAATATGAAAGCAATTAATGAAGAGAATATTGTCTTGTGAACAGAATGAAAAGAGAGAACATTATTATTTTATCTGAAAGTAATATTCTCCCACCCTCTCTCTCTCTCTCTCTCTCTCTCTCTCTCTCTCTCTGTATGTATCTCATGCCTCCAGGCGGTGTGCTATGAGAGCCCTTTTGTCAGTCAGCAATAATTTGCACCTCCGCCGTTGCACCTCTCCCCCTGTGTTGACTTTTGGAAATGTCAGTTTGTACACACAACCTTTGTGTTCATGTGCGTGTGTGACGTGCGCGATGACGATGATCTGATGTGCCTGAACCTGATCCAACGATGATTGTGTCGTGTGTCTATCAATATTTCGGTGCTTGTATTACTAGCGTGCATACCGGTCGGTGTTCTGTGGCCGCGGTGTACAATTGGTCGTCCTGATGTCGCTGTGAAAGGTCACGAGTGTCGAACCGATCAAGGTATTCAGCGGGAACGCTGTGCCTCTCCTGGAAATGGAGCCACTCGTCGCACGGTACAAATGTCTCACATGATTTGGCAGAACAGCGTGTCACTTTACCCGAAGCTGTTGAGTTTACTTCTGATACCCACCTGACCAGTCTCTGGTGTGTGAGGTCATTTACATCTGTGCCAAAAAGGAATGGATTTATCATTGTGTCTATCTATCTATCTATCTCCCTATTTGTCTATGTACTTATATATCTACTTATTTTATGTATGTTCATTTATTTATGAACTACGATTTACAGGTTATTTTGTATCAACAGAATTATAGCATCATGTTCTAATTGAGTGTCGTGAAATACATGTATGTATCAGTTGTTTAGCAGTATTAAGTTTATTTCATAAGTCGTGCTTTGAATGCTGCAAGCAGAGAACTGCAGCGTCAGTTCCTGTGCTGTTACAGGCTTTGCAGACTGGTGGTGGACGGTCACTAGAATGTTTCAGGCGCTAGAGACTCCAGTTTACCAGTCTTTAGGGTTCCACAGGGCTAAAGACTCTTACTCCATCGGCCTTCCGGTTATCCTTGTGGCACAGACTGTAATGCGTTTACCCTTGGGGGCGTTCCAGACGCTGGGAGCTATCCCGCTAGTCTCCCGGGTGTTCCGCGTACCGTGTTCTTTTTCTGGATGTTCTATGCGCTAAGAAGTGCCACACATCGATTCCCTGTGTTTCGAGCAGCAAAGACTGTAGGTGTAAATTATCAGAATTTTCCATAGAATTCCTTCATTCTTTCCTTTAACACTAAAGGATGTAAAGTGTAAGTATGCTAGCTATTCCAGGCATTAAAGAATGAACTATATTTCCCCCTCCAGACTCTGCAGACACGGAGGACTGCCATTTTATCAGATCCTCATCTGTTCAGACATCAAATGCTACTGTGCCTCAGACTCTTGTGTCCTTAAGCGCCATAGACTGCTACGTGTTAGTATCCAGTCGATAAAGGATATCGTGTGCCAAAACCTTTTCTGTCTAGGTTTAGTATCTGTATTGATTATCCCAGTACTGAAGCCGTTCCAAGTGATACAGTCCTAATGCGTGTCATACCTTTGCATCTTGGGCACCAAAACTTACCTTTCCCAGTCTCCGGCGTGTTCCAAGTCCCAAAGCCTGCCATGAGTCAAAGCCCAGGCTTCTCCAGACTCTAATGGCTGCTGTGTGTCGGTTCCCAGTTGTTCCAGCCATGTCCATCTGTAAAGTCCACGGCTCCCTTTCCAGGAAGTCCAGAAACCCACTTAATACTTGACCCCTTGACGCCCAGCTTGAAGGGATCTAAACAGAATAGCCTCACTTCTGCTCTCGTGTTTCACACCGTCATCGGTTTCAGTACGACAACTGTCGTGTGTGTTTTTCCACACTCCTAGTTTATATCTTCCATCGCTCCAGCCTCTCTCTCTCTCTCTCTCTCTCTCTCTCTCTCTCTCTCTCTCTCTCTCTCTCTTTCTCTCTCTCTCTCTCACCTTCTGCTAGTAACGAATATTTTACACCCGCCATTTGCATGGCTACGTGTGTTGGGTGACGACACTTCAGTTTGGAGCTGCATGTGTACTCATCTGTATGTTTGCTGTGCCTGAGGACGTGTTTGTGTGATATGCGTGCGTACCTGTGTGTTTGATGATACGTCTCTGTACCTGTTCGTCTACTATGCCTGCGTTTGTGTTTGTTGATATGTCTCTGTACTTGTGTTTGTTGTACAAGTGTTTGTTGATGTGTCTCTGTACTTGCGTTTGTTATACATTTGTATTTTTGTGTTTAACATGTTCCCATAAGTATGCCCGACGTGTTTTGTGTGCCTGTTTGCCTTGAGTGCGTAAGCATAATAATCAGCATGTTTGCCTGTGCACAAGTACTTGCATGTTCATTTGTTTGTGTTCGGTCATATGTAAGGGTTGGAATTCTCTATATGTGTTTGGCAGTAGACTTAACTGATCTCTATGTTTTTCATATCTGTTGGATGCCCACAGTCTTCCTTATAGAGATTATTCATTATTTTGCCCTATCTCTTATTCTATCTTGTTTGTATAATCTCTAATGTATATTTAGCAACATTATGTTGAATCAGACTCGTGAAATTATATGAGAGTCCCATGTCCCATACCGTGTCTTGAGAAACGAAATGCTCTACATTCGAGGTTGAATTTGCCACTGAGGAATTTGACAGCCTTCATCTGCTTTCCTGCTCCGTGCTCATCATCCTCTTGTCGGCCCTGGGAGTGGTCTAGGCTCCAGATTGCCACCTTAATCTCCCATCCTGTTTCTAGGAAGCCAAGACTTTCGTTTGTCAGACCATATTTTGTTCCAGGGGATAAAGACTTTCGTAACTCAGTCCTCTGGGTGTTCTAGGAGACCAAGATTTTCTAATCTTAATCCCTTAGCTGGAGTCTGTGTGGCACATAAGTTCGTCATATGCCAACCACCCACTGTACCACGACTGCACGAAGTAAAAATCACCCTGAACAGCCGCCTGGTGATTTGCCCAGTTTTCTATAATCTGACCATAAATGCCTGACGTTTCTGGAACGTGTAACCTCTGAATGGAAGGAGGAGAGCCATATATACCCCATCAGGCAGCAAATCGTCGGTTGTCTGTGCAGTGCGCGTTCCCAGCACCAATCACCGGCCTGTGTCACCTTCCGCGGTCTTCCAGTCGTATTCATCATTGCAAAACAAAGTTTGCTTTCCAGGGACGGACGTCTTGTTTATTGCTGACCCCCTGGAGAGGGTCTGTGTCTTGCCGCCTAGCCCCTTGCTCTCGTGTCTTACTTAGCCAACTGTTATACACATTACCCCCCCTCTCTCTCTCTCTCTCTCTCTCTCT
>JAYMFT010011363.1:0-16857 GCA_038088735.1 Panulirus argus
AAGAGCAAAGAAAGATGGAAATGACTGAAATGTGTTAGAGATTATATGGATGTAGGATATTGAGAAAAATCTTTAGTGACAGTTTTAGAGCGACTCACTGGTGCTGAAGACTACTGGCACTCATTTGTGAATTAAAGGAGGACATTCCAGCACAATATTGGCCCGGGAGACGGAGTTAAAGGGGAACATTCTGGTGCTGATATACCCATGAGACAGAGCTTCAAGACGGACGGTCAGCGCGCAATACATGGTAATTGATAAAGACAGAAATACGATATTAGTGGAGAAGCGGATCAATACAGACTGGCAGTACTACTGTAATAAGACGGAAGAGTACGATAGAAAGAGGAACACGGGAAATGACAGATAATAGTTTCGGATATAGAACTGATAATGATGAGTCATGATCACTACATCTCTAACTGTACAGATGTCGTAAGAATTTTGTATTTCTTAAGGAAGTTATTAAAACCTACGGCGTTGCGAAGTTTACCAAAATCGTAAATATTGCAGAAGATCCACGTGAGACCAGAGAGCTGATCATTCTAATCATTGAGGCAAGGCTTCCTCTTGTCAAGAGACTTATCCTAACTCATAAAAAACAACAACCATAAAATTCAAAGTGAACTTAACGCAATATCTGTAAATGTGAAACATAATATTTCCGAGCGAGTTTGTCATGATTAACAAGGAAGGCAAACCGTGTCACCTTCTCTCTCCCCAGCACATTCACATTGTGATCCTTCCGGCAATATATTCTAGGAACCAATCAAATGTTCAAAGGCTTGCCTTTGAACCCTCACCAGCCTGACCAGATATAAAGTCGTCATTGACGTTTCGGACTCGATAGTGCCTCTAAGAACTCTCTAATACATAAGATGTATTCATAGATTGCTTGTGTATTAGGTATCGAAGTTGAAACCTTTCCATAAGGTCATCAGTCATTTGCCTCTTATGACATATACGATGTATGCATCCCAGGAAGAAGTCCTGGTCACCAGGTTAGCTCTGTCAATATTGTGTTTGTAAGGAGCTTGTAGATTCTAGCGGAGCTCCACTACTCAGAGCCTCCCTTGACTGGATCACTTGTTATATGCTATTGCCCTCTGTATTCGTGCAACTGTGTATGGAGAGCGGATATGGATTCATTTTACAATGAAAGAAGCAAACAGTTTTCATTATGATCTCAGGGTTAAATTTAGGACAAGTATTGAGGAGAGGATGGTATGCTCAAAATGTTTGTAGTTGTCGTTTCCACCAGTTTGTCAGCTGATGATAAAGCGAACAACTTAGTTTGTGAGTTAGATGTGCATTTGTTTATTATAACATTCCTCTCTAGTGTCATGTAGCATGATTACAATGGCACCACTTGGCCCTTAACTCTATCCTCAGACTTGAGAAAACTATATTGTAATGTCGCACTAGAGCTGGTGTATACTAATACATCAGAGAACTTATATAGGTTAAATATATTATTTCAACAATTCTAACATTAGCACCATCATTAGGACTAAGTCTAGCTAGCCATAGTACTAAGAATCTTGAGTTTATCTCCACATTACCTATTCAGGTTTCGGAGGCAGACTACCCGGGCTGGATGACAGGATAGTGTGAGCCTGACTGTGATGATCTATGGTGATGTCGCTGGAATCTTGGTGGTGTGGCTACAACGGTGGTGAGGTTGTCGCTGTGGTAGATTTATGATGATTGCGTAAGTGTGGTGAAGGTCGAAATGTTGAGTTCGGTTGAGCTGGTGGCGGAATGTCTCAGTGAAATTATGATGAAGGTGTGAATATGGTGATGATATACGTGTGGTGATGGTATGGGTGTATTCTAAACATGGGTAATGTGCTGATGAAGCGGATATGGTAACGACGAGGATTCAGTAGCAGTGTGGATGTAGTGATAGCGTTTGTAGGGCGGTGGTGATGGTACGGGTACAACACAGAGTGTGAGAGTGGTCTGAGTGGAATAGTAGCACGAGTGTACAGAACGTGAGGGAAAGTGGCCGAGACTCCACATTTATTCACCAAGTTCCTGAGCAAGAAATTAGTCAAGTTATGGAAGTCACGCCCGTGCACTTCCCGAGTGTGCACCAGAGTGTGAAAAGAAAACTTTGAGAACCATTTTAAGAGGGAAGACCTGGCCTGGGTCATGCCAAGCTGGGGTGTGATACAAGTTTGTTCTCACACTCAGTCGCTCCTCAGTTTTTTCTTGCATCCCTTCACTAGTGCAGGGTGACCCTTGATGGTGGTATAATATTAGGTATATACCAAGACCACACGTGCTTCAGGTATTGTGAATGAGAGCGCGAGTTAACGCTCTCTCTCTCTCTCTCTCTCTCATGTTTCTCTACAAATGCAGGATCATTTCACCGTTCATCCCTGAAGCACTCGCTCACCACTCAACCCACTTTCTTAGATGACTCTAACTCACGTAAAAGGTTTTGCTTTTCACAGATAACGCCATGACTGAGCCGTTCTCCCCGACTGTTACACACACACAATGGCCAGGGGGCGGGGCTGCCTCTGTCCACGCGATAGCCTGGACTTCAGACCATCTGGTGCATCTTGCACCGCGACTTCTTCCTCACCAACCTTGTGCTGGGCCGCCTCTCTCCGCACAGCTTTTGGGTCTCAGGCCAGCAGCAACACTGTATGGCACGACTCTCCACACACCAGAGCTGTGCCAGGTTGTCTGTGAATACGTAGCTAATACGATGCAACCTTCCCCGTATCTCTCAACCCTTCTCGCTCGGAAGGAGGGAGCTCACCACCTTCTAGACCCATCCATGTGGGTATAGAGAAAATGTTCTGCAGCTGTTCTTGAAGATATTATTGCTTAATGCAGTAAATCTTCAGCAAGGCCACTTCTATTGGATGGTTGTTTCCTGCTTTGAAATTCACATGAAAGGGTGTCAGGCATGTGTGTGTGATATTCACCAACATTATATGATGTTACGATTATCTCACGTTTACTTTGGATGCATTTATTGTTTCGTGCGAATACTCTGAATAGGAAAGACTTATTTCATATCAAATTTTTCACTACTTGTTACTGGATGATTTAACCCTTAAAGCTGCACCTTTAGATCTGAACAAAAATAAGATAAAGAAAAGATCTTGAAAGATTAATTATAATCCTACCACAGAAAGCATTATTTTTATTTTCAACTGGATGTATCGTTACCTTAAAACACGCTTCAGTTCATAGTAAGAAGCTGACAGCTCGGTGATGGGAGCGTCTCTGAAGGTTGATACTGACATTTAATACCGTCATTTTGAGAGACTTGGTATTCCTGCAAACTTGCACGCAAATGATCGAACGGAAATAAAGTATTATATCGAGTCCTCACCAGCTTATACTCAACTGTACAAACTCTAAGACCAGACATTAAAAAATCGAACAGGACGTAATGGACAAGGTGTCAGTGCAGGTGCGTATATAAAATGAACGCTATGTGTGGGGTATGATACCAAGATGGTTATTGAACTAGGCTAACACTAGAGGTAAGAACGATGGTCCCATTCTCAGAAACCACCCGAAAGTGGCCACTTTTGAGATAAGGAAAATTATAAAAGGTGTAACAGGAACAACTGGAGATCGTTGCCTTTCTAACAAAACACAGATCTAGAGACTTAGTCATTGCAGAATTATCGGAAAAAGTAATTGGACCAACGTTTTTTCCATTTCTGAGCATCGTACGTGACATAAGAATATGCATACTCCAGCTGAAGCCATGTCAGTCAATGAGATGAGGTGAGGGGTTAATAGGAAAAGAAAATACCATGGCGATTGATTTGAGCTCTTCGGTGCATCAAGACCCTTACTTGTGAGAGGGGAATGGTTATGGGAAGCGAGAAAGCATTAAGGTAACATTTCCAGTCAAATGACGGGACGACGGAATCATATGTTGATTATATAGATAAACAAATGGAACTTTTTCCTATGAACTCTTATTTAAAAATATGCATACAATATGAACGATATAATACACTGATAAAACAAAAGAAAAAACTCTGATAATCACACTCACACATAAACCAATGAACGCTGCTCCCTCAGAAACGCTTGCTGCTAAAACATTGGACGGCTGTAAGACATATAAATGAGTCATAAAGGGAAGTAGAGACCGAGAAGTCTGTCTGTCGTCTGCATACCAACACTGGCATTAACCAGATCAGCGCACCAACACCCCAGCCTCTCTTCCTGTCAGGTGGCCCCTGCGCCAGCACCCCAGAATTTCCTCCTATCATGTAGCCCACGTAACAACACCCTAGCATTTCTTCCCGTCATGCGGCCCCTGTACCAACACCTCAGTATCTCCCTGTCATGCGGCCTCCGAATTAACACTGTAATATCTCCTCCTATTATGCGGCGCCTGCATTTCTTTGTTGTTACCTGTTTGTAGAATTCGAGGAGGTAATTCAACACTCTTGGATCTCCCTATTGCCTGCGTCTGTCAGTGTTCATCCCTGCGTCAATGATTTAATTGCCAATAGATCTGGTGTAAGGATATTATGTTGCTGTCGGAAGATCCAGTACTGGTAATGATACGAAAATCGCTGGTCAGCGAGAGTAGCGATCGTCCTGTAAACAGACTTCTGCCATTAACCATCAGGCAAAAGTGTGAAATTTGTGACTTGGGTGTCCAGTGGTCTGTATGTGACCTGAATGGCCGAGGATCTGTCTGTGACTTGGTTAGTCGATGGTGTGTGTATGACTGGGAGGAAGAGGGTCTGTATGTGACCTGGTTGACCGATGGTCTGTGTGTAGCTTGGGATCAAAGGATCTGTATGTGACCTGGGTGGCCAAGGGTCGCTATATGATTTGGTTTTTCGATGGTCTGCGCGTGATCTGGGTGGCAGAGGGCGTGCATGTAACCTGAATGGGTGATGGTCTCTGTCTGAGTGCTGCACCTTGGTCCATCATCTTTACTTGGTTACCTGGCACACGCAGCCTACCGCCATATTCCGTCAATTTGCCAAACCTTGCAGAAGTAGACGGCTTGTGTATGTTGTGTCATATCAGTTATACTTGCAGTTATGTAAATCTGAAATATTTGCATAAGTCTTCGGTTTTCGTACTTAGATGTCGAAAACATATTTTGCAGAAAAAGTGTTATGTGAATGCATTTTCGGAAAAAGTGGCAAAGGTGAATTTCATTTTGGTGTTTTACTGATTCCAAATGTTAAGTTACTAAAAAAATTTTTAGTTTTAATGAACTAAAAAATCTAAAGACATTACTTTTATTATTCAGTCAGAGAAGTTGCCTGAGCTGAGAGAAAAAGAAAGTGAAGAGGACTCTTGCTGTAGGAGAATTTAAAAGTTGTAAAGAAAAGCTCCCTAAATCTAAATTCAGGTAAATAGATCAACACTCAAAGTCCAGATAAAGTTCCCACACAATTGTGAATCATAAACTTGGCGGGCTTGTGGCCTAACCTAACCATACCAAGCTGGCTGCTGAGAGAGTACTTACTTGCTGCAAGGAACAAAATTAACTAAAACCACGGCCAACATAGGCTGTACTTGCCAAAGTTCCAGCCAGCTGGAGACACAGAACGCTCGCAGTTCTAGCCAATGTCTCCGAAAGCTATATTCACTATAGGCTGCATTCGATAACATTCCTTCCAGCCGGGCAGACAAGAGACTTTACTTGCTAATATTCTCGACAGCCTATACCACAACAAACTTCATCCACCAGTTATCCGCCAACCAGGGACACAACAGGCTGTACATGCCAAGATTTCCACCATCCAAGGACACAACAGATCCTAATCAGCTGAAGGCACCACAGGCTGAACCCACAAATACTCTGATAGACCGCAACTGGCGCTATCTGCTAACACGAGACGAGCTGTGTTGTTCATGTCGTTTACTGTGTTGTTGGGTAAGTGTCTCCAGCAACGACGTTGCGGAAAAGAGCTATGTCTACTGGTGCTTAGTTCCTATCGTACTCCTCGATATGATCATGACTTTTAGTGCTGCAAATGAACGGGAGGGTTATGAATCCTAGTGCTCAGGTCCTGGCTTTACTCTACTGTGGAATGAACTTCCTGCATAGAGAAAAGGAGCGCAAAACGGCTGCTTCTGCTGGTGTTCATATCCTGTAAAGTTAACATCTAACTGGCCGTTCAGCGTGCAACAGAGTAGCATATCCTAGACCTCAGTATTATATTGTGATTTAAAGTGATCACCTCACCCAAGCTGCAGTGTGCAGGACGGCTGTGTGTGTTAGTGCAGGCATCTTATGTCCTGGCAGCTGTTCTCTGTTCTTGTTTACTGCTCTTCTGTCTTTGCTTCTCTCATACATTCCCGCTCCCCCACCCTGGCCTTCACTCTTTACTTCTCTCCTCGTCTCTAACATTTCCACCTCCCCACCCCTTCCTCCTCTCCCCTCCCTCGATATTGAATGAGTCTTACGGATCTTTTCACGTATGTTCTCTCCATTTTCCCTCCTGACGAATTCCTCCTCAGTCTATACTGCTGCTGCATCTTCCCTACCTTCCATCCTCCGAAATTCTGTAGCTTCCCTCATTAATTCTTCCGCCACTCTTCTTTCTACTCTCTGCCAACAGTTCTCCTTCCAGTCTTATCATTGGCCCTCTAATACCTTTCGTCTTGCTACCTTGTCGTCATTTATGTACACTAGGATATTAGATTGCTATTACTTTCCTTCAGAAGATAACCTCGTCAAAGTCAATAAGGCCTTCTATTACCAGACTCTCCTGTATTCTCCACAAGCTTGATTATAGTCTCCATAATTTTCGGAAATCCACTCTGTCTGTCAGTCAAAATCGTCATATACAGGCGTTTCTTGGCAATGTCAGCAATTTTCAGTTCTGAAACCACGATTTTTGGCACTGCCGGGACAGATAACATGCATAGCCAAGTTTTAGCGTTCAAATCCAACAAATATGACTGGTCGATGGCAGCCACATTATAACGGAGCGACTTTTCATGACTCGCTGGAGGACCCTAATCCACCAGTCATACATACGAACTCTCGCATCGACTGATTTTACGATTTTAGACAAGAAGATCGTTTTGTCAGGACTAGATCAACCAAGATAGCCGCCGTACCTTTTAACTGAGATATACTGAATTATCTGAGCCACTCAGTCATCTATACCAAGTTTCGAATCGATCTGTCGATAGACTTCGGGGAAGATTATTCCGTAAACTTTAGAAAAGGAAGAAAATGTGCCAAATCATGTAACCAACCACCATCGGTACATGATATGCACTAGCTCCCATGATCCTCTTCTGCTGTGCCTGGTTTCTGAAAGTTCAGTCAACTGGCCTCCAGCACAGTTCATGGAATAAAACTGGCTGCAGTACGATTACCACAACAAATACAACATGGGACAAGCCATCCTGGCTCTGGCGAATAAGAAAATCATTATCATCACTTGCCAGATTACTATCAGCAGCTAATTGCTCAGAATCAAGGATGCTTTTCACGGATCATTTCTAAGTTGACAAGCACATAACGTTATATATCATATACATATTGACTGTAATTATATCGACAAGTGATTATAACTCCTGCATATTATATCTCAAGCTGTCATTCCTTGTTTGAGTATCATGAGTCACCGGAGAGTCAACCGATTATACGGTTTGTGCAATGAAAGTATGTTCTTATGGTACGAATGCTTGAAAAAGTATTCGCTAAGTCCACTGATCATAAAGATTTCCCCTTTTGATGCAGATTTTCCTGTCATGAGTCTGGAGTATTGCATTTGCTAAGCAATTGTAATGTTGTTCACAGTTTCACATGAGTCTGTAACGAGGACGTAAACTTTCTCTTCGAAAACTCATATCAAAATTTTCTTTCCTTATAAGAGTTGGTATTGCGAAGCAGAACTTGAAGTCCATTGAGGAATTACTTATAATCTAATCAAGAATGCATCTGTAGAGACCTGAGGGAATTAGTTTTGACAACTTGATGTTGTGATTGATATTGCTAAAAGCCTTTATAATTTCAATAAATGTCAAAGAAATGAATTCTCCTTCGCCAAATGCATCATACATGCAGCTGTGAGGTCCACGAGAACGTTGTTTGCGCTCCATCCTTCTCTGAAGCAATATTGCCACACTGACTGTAAACCTGAAGTAAATCCATGTTATGTATGTATTTGTATACAGTGTGATTCAATATTAAACTTATACTCGGTAGATTTGAAACTGCTTCGTAAATATATGAACCAAAAGAGATGGCATCCTAACGCAGGAGCTTGGGTTTTACCTTGCAAGATGGCTAATGATAAATAAAGAAAACCAGCTATAGATATAGGAACACGAGACTGAAGCTGTTGTGTTGACCTCCGAGACTAGAGTGGATTTGTGTCCTCCGAGATTGGAGCAGACATATTTTCCTCTAATTACTTTAACATTCATATCTGTCTTTATCTGTCATGAACCTACCTGCGCTGCTACTATACCAAGGACGAAAATAAGGGACAGATCCTGGGTGGAATTACCCACTTAGAATAATAGTCAGGGAAAATCTTCATCAAACTTCATGTTGGATATTACAGAAATATTCGTCAGGTCTTCTTAACAGCATCGTCTAATTGCTGTATACATGATCTTTATCATTGATTGTAGGTTAGCTTTGGACTCTCCTTATAGTCATTCTAATTAGTTTCCGGGTCTTGCTTCCTATCACTGTACATTAAGGACTTATTTGCCTGTTACATTGGTGTTATATGTATTTCAGTTAAGAGGGAGGCCTTGTTCGCTTGAGCAACAAACATTTTCAATTCCTCCCAGTACTCTGTATCTTTCATTATTCCATTTTTTCTATATTCACAATAAGAACTCCACAAAACAGCCACCAGTAACACAGACGTTGTTTGCTTTCCCATATCTGACTTTTAGAGTACAGGAGTTATATGTATGATTTATATTTTCTCCTCAAATCAGTAGTTTTCTTCTATAGCAGACACCCACACACAAAATTACCCTATTTAATGTCCTTCTTTTCTGCTGTATGCACTGCATGAGAGTCTACCGTAGAGTTAACAAAGCAATGATGTTATGGCAAGACTAGAATGATGAAGAAGACCCTGCAAATTGTAAATGAGTGAATTTATGAACACTCTGGAGGTGAGTCTTTTTCACGGGCCTTATGCCTAGTAACAGTACAAATTGTCTTAGATTTTTCTGTAACATATGAAGGTGTTGAAAATAGATTTTTAGGTGATGGTTATAACTTGACATTAACCGTCTTAATGACCCTGGTCGTTATCAGGCCAGTTTCCCAAATAACCAATCACCCAACCTTTCTCCTGCAAGTGTTCCACATGTAACCTCTTTTCTTCTGTGTTTACATTTCATTCATCACACCAAAGAGTTTGTCCTTTCGGCTTTTTCCTTTTAAAAGTAACATAGTTTACATTGAAAAATTATTGTTCTTATGGCAAAATCCACGAACTTACTTCTGAATATATGGATCACCTTAACCAGAAACTCCTATCAGATACCCAGAGCTCACGATGTATCCATAATACAGCTGTGGAAATGTTGAAAAGAAAACAAAAGCTAGATAGATTTGGAGGTAAGGAGCGGGAGATTAAGAGACACGAGGAGGCAAGTAATTGTTTTATCTAAACGAAAATGTATAACGAAAAATGGAAATCAAAGAAATATGGTGTAGACAATTGGGATATAAAGGCAGCAACGAAAACACTGAAGCATTTGCTGAAAGAAGTTGGAGGCAGACGCTGGGGAAACATAGGTGTCAGAGGATGGAGGATCGTGGAATAAGTAACTAGTGATAAATGGTGTTCAAACACTGAGGAAATGTGGATGTAGAAGCTGAGGAAATATGAAGGCAAATGTTGAAAAGCCTCAGCGACATGGACTGTAAAAACACGGAGACAACCGGTAGAGGAAAATGGGCACCATGGTACTCTAATGTTTGTGCTGAGCACTACACAAAACGGATCCCTTTGGCTGAGTCTTGACGTGTCTTCAGGTGAGACCAAGACGACACCTTGGGGCTCAATGAATGGAATCATGATGACCTTCCGTTAAAGTCATGCTTGGCTCAAAACGTGAAGTCGCCTGCTATACGTCATGAAAACCCTTTGAAGCACTTTTCAAGGACACTTAGTGACATCATGGGGACCCTTTATAAAAGGATACTTTACATTTATAAGGATATAGATTCAGAGAGACACATAGGATCAGATACAGAAAAGGAAAGCCTTGTGACAAGTGTGCCAAAAAGTTTGCCCAAGAACTACAGCAATAACAGGATAGAAACACATTTTTCCTATGTTCGTTGTCAGAATATTTATAAAAGCAAGAAACACATTTCTGTGCCCTCCTGAAACAGGCAAGTGATAAAGCAGTGATAATAATTTTCACCAAAAATAACAGCAGGATTTCTGTTTCAGTAACGAAAGTACAGTTTGTTTCAAAAATTGTTAGGGAAGTAGAAATAGGGGTGGTAGTATTTGTGCACTGGCAGTTGTGATGACTGTCATATAGTGACCAAAGGGTACGGGCAAAGCATACTCCAATCATGGGCATTACGATAAAAGGTAAGAAAACTGAATATGAAAAAAATACATAAATAAATACAAGAAGATAAACGAAAGGAAAAGTCATTATAGACTAACTTCAATCCAAAACAATTTGTAGATCCGAAACCTCAAGGTAGAAAAGTTGTAAGTAGAGAGAAAATAAATGAAAGAAGAGAATTTCACAGCTTTGCTCTACGAGGAAAGAACGGAAGCAGGGGAATCCTAATGGTCGATCCTCGTGCCGCCAGTTTTCACACAAAAACTATGAAATCAGCAGCTAGACCCGTAGTAATACTCGCTGTAGTTGTAATAGCAGCGGTAGTAGTAGTATTAGTGGTAGTAGCAATAGTAACAGTATTAGTAGCAGTAGTATTAGCAGTAGTAGTAGTAGCAGCAGCAGTAGTTGTAGTAGTAGTAGGAGGAGGAATATAAGTAGGGGTAGTATCTGTAGCAGTAGTAATAGTAGTAAAAGTAGTATCAGTATTAAGGAGAGCAATAGTAGTCGTGCATGGAGCAGTAAAAGCTACAGGAGCAATACTCTGCGTTATTACCGTAGCAAGTGGCAGTTGTATCATTATATAAAGACAACAGTAATTCCAGCACTGATGCCATATGGAATCTGGCGCAACACCTTGAATGAAGACTGACATAGCTCGAGTTGACCCGTGCGTGTGTACTACAAGTTTTGTCCAACAGACAAACTTGCCAATAAGCCAAGAAAGAAGGTTAATGATTAATAAATGTTTAACTACGTTTTCTTAGTAGCCAACACTAGCAATAACATTAGGAAAGCTGCGGTTGTAAGTCGTAGCGATGGCCATAAACTGGAAGTTATGGAGAGTGCCAGACAGTGCACAGGGAGTTGAGTGCTGACCGCCGCAGCGAAGAGAATCAGAGGCGGACAATCGCTGTATTATGTAGTGCCGCGAAAGACTGACTCCAGGACACGATATTTGGTCAGAAAAACACGTAAAGTACTTTTCATTAGTTATAGGGTGTCCAGAAGTACGGTAATGCCTATATGTTTCACTATATCATTCAGCGTGATGCCTCTAGTTTGACAGGTGTAAGACGAAGGTAAGCAGCCCCTAACATTTTCGATGTCATCTTTCTTGACATTAAAAACACCTTTACTTGAAAGTAGAAACGAACGATAAAGACTCTTATGAAACACAACAGGGATGAATGTTCATGAACGTAGCTTCAGACATTCCAACTGCGTCGTATGTGAGTTTAAGAAAATCTTTAGAGCTGCGTCGTGGGAAACGTTCCACTTTGTAGAATGACTTCAAAGCAAGTTTTTAGAAACAATTTGGCCCCTAATGAATACTACATCCAGACTTTTGGTACATCCCAAGGTCTACTTCCACGAAAACGTCGAACTTTATTCTTATGGTGCAAAAGGCAAAGACTCAAGCACTCAGCTATCTTGACCCTGAGATGGAAATCTTTAAAGCTCAGCTGACATACATTTGGCAGTATTTCTACTGTTTATCTTTCCTCAACAAGCTTACGTAGTGTCCGTAGTGGGGTGGTGTACTGCCAGGCCTGACGTCGTTTACATAGCACACAGAGGGGTGGTGCACCGCCAGGCCTGATGGAGTGTGCAAAGCTTAAATGTATAATCTAACGTGACAGTATACACAACCAAGCCTGTAGAGAGAGGCCAAGGCTTGAGGCACCACTGACACGGTAATGACCAGGTTCTAACAGGCCATCAGCGAGAGCAAAAGTCCTAAACCTGCACTTGGGCATGATCCTGGCAAGCTCTGAGGAGGCGGATAGGTGCTTCACTCGTGTTGAGGAGGAAGGGACAGGAGCCAGCAAGACAGGAAGAGCACACACATTGTTAACCTTTGTTCGCAAGACATATACAAGAGCTAGCAAGCCTACACGAACTGCAGGAGACGGTGACTTAGCAAGACAAACTTAGGAGCCAGTACGCCTATGTGAGGCACAAGTGCCATCAGCATGCAATAACTACATAGAAACAAGGAGATGTAAAGTATTTTTTAATAAAACAAGTCAGAAACCTTTGTTAACAAGATATAAACAGGAGCCAGCACTCTTATACCAAATAGAAAAGTCGATCTTGTGTGTGTGTGAACAGGAGAGAAACAATCCCCATGAATCCTACACGAAGGAGACAAGCTGTTGATTTGTGTCAACTAGTGCACACGCCTTTAACCTGTATCAGCAATGCCAGTATATCATTTGAAGAGGACCGGGGATTCAGTCCTTATAAGATATATGAGATTCTTCCCGTTGAAACATTAAGATATTATCATTTTGATGAGTCGTTAAACCTGTCGATATGAGAAATTTTTTAAGATTTTCCGTTAAGTGATCTCCACCTCAGTTACATAAGCAGGCAAAATGATTTTCGGAATCTTCATAAGTTAGGAATGGACGTCCCTCTTCATATCAAATCTGCATAACGAACTTGTCTGGAAATGAACTTCCTTATAGACTTAAAGTTTACCTTTACGGTAGGAGCACCACACACATGTCGTGACTTTATCAGGTTTAGAATTCTAAGGGAAGCCATCAATTCCAGAGTAAGATGCGTCTGTGTTCCCTGACAAACTGCAGCAATAGCGGCTAGTTTTCAGACAGTAAGTGTCGGATGTTCACTTTTTCAGATTACATAGTGAAGATTCAGTATCATTTATGTCAAGGACTCTAACGACATTCACTCTACCAAGAATCATATTTCCTGATACACTGCAATATCCAATGGGCCGCACAGGAGAAATGTTTGTCGATTTGTCAACGGACGAGTGTATTTGGGGTTATGTGAAAATGAAATTACATGAAACGGAGAAAGAGAGCAGGAGCCAGAGCACGACCCCGGAGAGCACTGCTGTTGCTAGGAAAATAAAGGGTTTATCCTTCAACTCTTACCGGGATATACCGCCCAGAGAAGGAGCTACGTATGTGTGACTGTGTGTTCCTGGATCTAATGTCTATCAACTGCTCGGTGGTCACCAACCTAAGCTTCTTAACGGGAAGCCAAATATGAAGGAGCAAAATGAGGAGGGAACCCCAAAAGACAGGAGTGTGGACATCAGACCCATTTACCACATCTGGTCACAGGTTCTCGAGAGATCAAGGGCTGCAGCATGATATTCTCCTGAGTCTTTCAGAAAAGGTGAACAGACTTGTAAAAGCGTAGAAAGGATATTACTAATGGATCTGTGTCATACTGATGATCAGGAAGAGGACTATGTTGATAATGAGGTAGCTACGGAACTTTCTCATGGTATCATTAAAACAGACGTTTGTCATCTTAGAAAATGAGAAATCAGGGTACGAATTCTTATTATTAGTCTCGGCCAAGTCAAAATGGTGAAGAGAGGAATCCAGAGCAACAAGATTTGCCAACTACTGCTGTAGCGTATTCTAACTACTCGTGACAGCTTAACACTCGATATACTCTACTGGCAGGATCTGAAATGGCTGGGGACTCACTTCACCATGGGAATCGTTATTCCCCTTGACAAGCAATACTCGGCAATCTGCTGCGTCACATGATTATTGTGTGGCCGTTGGCAACTCAAAGGTGGGCCGTTTTGATAACTGTTTCTTTCCCTACACACCGATCCTTTGGAACTCTTTACCTTCTCATGATTTTACCAATAATTATAACCTGGTACATTTTCAAAGACAAATTTTTCCCTTCCTCCAAAATTCGTAGATACTTTCTCTTGCCTCATTTTTTCCCTTTCATAATCCTCTCTATATTTCAATCAAGGCCCGGCTTTGATGTGTACTCTTGTCCATGAATGGTGCCTCCAACGCAGAAAAATAAAAGCTGTTCTGTGGGATCAATTATAGTTTCTGGAAGAAGAGTTTAGAATAATGTTCATACAGCTCTATACACTAAACAGAATTGCTTAGCAGTTATCAGATAAATGACTTTATGATAATGTTAATACCATTGGTAAAATGTACTGCGAGGGACTGATACTCTCAAGAAAAGCAAGTTTCATAATAAGGATAAAGGAGTTTACAGCCTCTTTGGAGAGAGATGGATCCGTTAGCGCTACAGTCACTCAGACTTGATAGGATTTCGGACGACATGGAAGATTCTTACAACTCTTGAAGATTCTTTTATCTTTAGCTGACATCTCTTCATTTCCCACAGGAGAGAGGAAGCCGAGTAATACGAGAGATAATGTTGACAGTGTGAGTGACGGTGGCTGTGGTCTTAGGGAGCAGGAGTGGTGGGAGGGAAGGAGGCAGGGAGGAAGACAGATAAAAGGCAAGAAAATGAAGGAAAGGAGAAAGGCAACCACCACCACCACCACTGCGTTGGTTAACATGTGATTTTGCGTCACATTCTTAGTTGCTGATAAGGTGATACAAATCAATAGTTAAGAAGAATAATTAACAGCTTTAGAAATAGCAATATCCTAACATGACTAATTCCCAAGACATAATGTAGAAGACAAAAAAGAATTATAAACTCTTTCACAGTTCCGATCCCAACTCCTATTTTCCCCTTCCCTTTTAACCACCCATCCTTCATATTACTTATTCTTCCTGCTCAACATCAACAAGGAAGAACATCTTACATAGATTTCTACTTAAATGTAAGTGACAACATACAGAGGTGTGATAAAGACAAAAAAATCGGAAGTGTGTTGACTTACGGAAACGAAAAATGTATAGTCATAACTTTAAAGCTTGTACGTGACGTTCTCCCACAGAAGGCAGTACGTCAGGTCCAGGAACACTAAGATACCACAGAGAACGGCTTGCTGGTGCCAGGGCGGCATACAGATGATACGCCATCAAGGTACCACACAAAGGCAACCACGACAAGACCTGAGAGACATACGTATATATGAAGACAAGGTAGACATACATATGATAGCAGGGTGAGGTATCTCAAGGAGGGTAGTCTGCTGGAACCAGTAGAACCAGGGAATAGCAGCGCGTGAAGGTATACATGTATAAGAAGCATGACACATAAGAGTGAGGTTACAAATAGGAACAGATCGGACGCAGACATACGGGCAGACCATAATTTTCACACTCAGTATCACCAGGAAACAGTACAAGAACACCATTTACATCACTTACTGAAAAAATGGTCGAAATCTTTCTTGAGAATATGAATAACAAATGTTGACAAAAAATACATAAGAAATGTAAGCAAGCTTGAACACCTAAGTTCTTCTTCACCCACGTCCTTCAACAACCAGAACACCTAAGTTCTTCTTCACCCACGTCCTTCAACAACCAAGTTCTTCCCCATCCTCAACCACCTGCTCAAAACCCAGGTTTATCACCCGTGTCACCCGTCAACCCAACATATAAAGTCTTTCACCATTTCACCCATCTCTAATCATATGCCCTCACCAGCGTCTTCATCCAGCACCCTAAACTCCTCCAGTCCGTAGCGCGTCCTCGCTCTCATCCCCAGAGGAGAGATCTTCCTCTCTCTTCTCCAAACATCAACTGCTTTCATCCTCCTTTCCAAACTAAAGCTTTTACCTTTCCTTGTCTTTCCCATTAACAGCAAACTCCTTCTTCCCTTTGCCTTCCTCAAAGCAACTTCTCTTCACTCATCTTCCATTCCTCATAAAAACGAGCCTCTTTCCTAGTCTTTTCTTCCTCCTTAAGACTAAGTTCTGCCACTGATTCATCCCTCTCCCTGGTAATAGACTTCCCGTTTTTCTCCCTACACCAAGCTCCCTACACTCTTGGCTTCATCCCTAATACATGTTTCTTTTTCTTTTTCTCGTCATATGTGTTCTTCCTGTCTCTTTTCTTCTTACCCTAAGGTTTTTCCTATCTCTTACCCTCTGCCTTATCACCTGTCTCCCCTCTCCCATATTCATTCCTAGTACAATACTTCCATCTTATACTTTCTCGTCTTTTCCAAAGTTCTGTATTTTACGTTACCTCAGCTTCATCTCCAAGAAAAGCTTTTCTACTTTCTTGCTTCCCATCCTGTCGCTGGCATTTTACACTTGCTCATCCTTGATTCTCAGTAAAGTGACACTTCCATTGTTACCCGAGACATCGTTTTGACACTCATCCCCACCGCTGCACCCTTTACCTTCGACAGTCATCAGTTGATGTAAAGGACTTATTATACCTGAGTTTGTCCTTGTTCATCCATCAAGGTCTGGAGTTAGGACTGAGGGAGCAAAGCCACACTAGCCCAGGAGCCAATCAGTGAAGATTCAAAGGAAGTGCGATAACCTGTCCTCATCATCCACGGATAGGTGTTTCTGGTCTTTAGCTAAGGGCATCTCTAACAACTTCTGTCGCTCCACCTTCCCCTCACTTTTCCGTCCTGACGGTA
>JAYMFT010011374.1:0-16857 GCA_038088735.1 Panulirus argus
GTATGTATATATGTATAGGTTGATATGTATATATATATGTGTGGTGCATATGTGTGCATGTATGTATATATATATATATATAGCATTGATAAGGTGGCCTTGATTAGGGCCTTAGTTGCCTATACCATCTCAGCTAACATAAAAAAGAATTATTTTGTATCATCTTTCAGGATGACTTTGCTATTTTTTTTTTTTTTTTCCAGGATGACCTTAATGTACAAAAGGAAATCATTTGGGGATTTGCCAATATGGCAGAAGTAGGAAGTAGAGCACAGCTTGAGGTTTTGGTGTCTTCTGGAGGGCTGCAGCAGCTGGTGACTGCTGTGTCGAAATTTGATACTGGATTAAAAGTTTCAATTACAGACGGAGTCAGGACAATTCTAAAGGTAAATATCATACAATTTCTGTGCTTTTTGGATGCTATTATGATCATAATTATTCTAAAGGTAAACTGGCCCTTAGGCATAGGGAATTATCAGATCAAAAGGAATCCCCCTTTTTGATTGGAAAGAGAATGTAGTTGAAGTTTTGTCACTTTGCTGGTTACATCCACAATGATACTTAGAAAATATGTAGGACTTTCGTTGAGGAGCACCTCAGGGGACCTTTGGTTTGGAAAGTAGCAAAAAATATAGGGCATGTGTCAAGCAGGAGAAACTTGAGAGATTTTTTAGTAAATACAAAAAAAGTTTTTATGAGGCAAAATGTTATGAATAACTGTAAAATATAGGAGAATAGGTAAAATTTTTGTATATAGTGAGAGGAGAGAAAGACCATAATAAAAGGGCTTTCATGTTAATGGTCTTTTCCCTTGTGAGATCTGTTTGTAAGTGAGCTTTTTTGACACTTTAAATAGGAAGTCCAGTGTACTGAATGTTAATGCAATATTTTTGAGCCTACCCATCACCTGCTTCTCTACTAGTAATCAGTATAGAACAGCATACACATGACGAATAATGCCACAGCCACACTCTATGCATGCAAAAGTCATAACTATAACATCATGAAGAGCTACATGAAACTCTGCCAGAAAGCAGCACCGTACTATAATCATTTTATAAAGTTTTTTATTTTATTTTTATTATACTTGATTGCCATTTCCTGCATTAGCAAGGTAGAGCCAGGAAACAGACAAAGAAAGACCCAACCACTCATATACACACATATATATACATACACGAACATACACATACATACATACATACATATACATACACATACATATACATAAATACACGTGCATATTCATACTTGCTTGCCTTCTTCCGTTCCCAGTGCCACCCCGCCCCACAGGAAACAGCATCGCCACCCCCTGCGACAGCGAGGTAGCGCCAGGAAACAGACAAAGGAAAGCCACATCTGTCCACACTCATGTGTAATGCACCATAACCATAGCTCCTTGTCCACATCCAGGCCCCACAGACCTTTCCATGGTGTACCCCGGATGATTCACATGCCCTGGTTCAGTTCATTGACAGTATGTCAACCCCAGTATACCACATCATTCTAATTCACTCTGTTCTGTGCATGCCTTTCACCCTCCTGCATGTTCAGGTCGTGATTGCTCAGAATCTTTTCGCTCCATCCTTCCTCCTCCAATTTGGTCTCCCGCTTCTCCTTGTTCCCTCCACCTCTGATACATAGATACTCTTTGTCAACCTTTCCTCACTCATTCTTTCCATATGTCCAAACCATTTCAACACACCCTCTTCTGCTCTCTCAGCCATACTCTTTAAATTACCACACTTCTCTCTTACCCTTGCATTACTGATTCGATCAAATCATCTCACAGCACATACTTTCCTTAGACATTTAATTTCCAATCCATCCTCCTCCGTACAACTCTATCTATAGCCCATAATAATTTTATTATCATCATCATCCAACCCTAGTTTTGAGGGTGCATCCTACAAAGGAAAAGGGAAATGATTGACTCCTTTAGAGCGTAAAGGTAATCAGCATGGCTGTTCTCATTTTGGCCCATTGACTGAGATAGTTACTTCTCAATCATGGTGTAACCATTTGTAGTTGATGTCCATTAACACCTATTTACCTATACTCTCCTCTTGATGTAACCTGACTCTACCTACAAGTGGGTACAACGGAGATTGTATCATCATCAATAGACAGAAAGGACTTTTCTCTCATTCCAAAGGAGTCATGCCCCTATGTTGTGTGCAGCCTTGAAGCTGCAGGAGCCCAATAAAAGTGGTTCTGGGGTTACATAATAATATTTGTTTTTTTAATAGTATCAAGCATGTCACAGGCAAAAGCATGTTCTAATCACAGCCATCTTGGATGATAAGTAAATTGAGTATCAGATAATGAATTATAAAATCATAGCTCCTCATGTGTTTGTATACTTGGTTCTTAAAGGTACAAGGTTTAAGGGATATGAAAAGACAAAAAGGGAAACTTCCACAGCTTAGTTGTTCAAAGATGTTACAAAAGTTAATCTTCATGTGGCCAGTGTCCACACACAAGCTATGTATAGGAAGCAGTAGCCTGACCTGTGCCTCATCAAGACAGATGTTGCAGTAAGAGCAAAAAAGGGTGTACTAAAATTGTTTGGATATGTGGACAGGATGAGTGAAGAAGGACTAAGAGGATATATGCGTTAACAGTTGAGGGAGCAAGGTGGCAGGGTAGAGCAACACGATGGAAGAAAGGAATGAGATAGGTTTCAAATTATTTGGGCCTGAACATACAGGAGGGTGAGAGGCATGCATGAGATTGGGAGAACAGAAGTGATCTGATATACAGGGAGCAACATGCTGTCAATAGGCCGAACAAAAGGCATATGAAGTGGGCAGGGGAAACCTTAAATAGGTCTGTGGGGGCTTGGCCGATGATGGGGGCTATGGTTTCTCTGCATTATACATGAGAACTAAAGAATGGAAGTGAACTAATGAGGTTGTTCTCTGCCTTTTCCTGGTGCTAATGTTAAGAATTTTCCTAAGCTAGAAAACATTCTTTAACAATGTTACCATACATTTTTATTGTGACATATTTCCCACCCAAAATGGGCAGGAACAATAGTGAGTGAATTGTCAAGCCTGTAAATTGAGTATCTTGTTCACTTTTACCTATTACTTCAGCCTTGGCAAGTTACCAAGGAGTCAATATAACAAGCCATTCTAGTAACTAGGACATGTTTATTGCAATGTGAACATGAAAATATA
Organism: Panulirus argus; assembly: GCA_038088735.1. Classification (NCBI taxonomy): domain Eukaryota; kingdom Metazoa; phylum Arthropoda; class Malacostraca; order Decapoda; family Palinuridae; genus Panulirus; species Panulirus argus. The sequence goes on from JAYMFT010011374.1 coordinate 3,183, forward strand.
CTGTAAACGAAGTGCATACATTTAATTTTAATAATTAAGAAATTCAGTTTAAAAGAAAAAATTATTATCAATTGGTAGACTTTATGCTTTTAGAATAAATCTTCAGTAAGCTTGTTCCTGCTGTCTGCTGATACAGCCTCATTAGGTAGAGCTTCCCAGCAGTCCAATAAACCAATGAGCAATATAAGTGGCATTACCACATCCAAGTATTTTTTAACTGGTATGTTCTTGGTGAACAATGGTTTGCAGGTGACAGATAATTCTGAGTTCCTATTTCATGGGGTTTACATCAACTTCTTTAAAACAGGTCTGAAGGCACAGTTCTCCACAATTCACAGAGCACAGAAAACAGTCACAAAGAAAAAACTACTCCCAGAGTTGTTGCTAAGGGAAATCAAGTTCAATCGAAATCATAAAGAATTCTTGTCATGAAATTTAACACGATGTCCTGTCCCATTCAAAGATTCACACAGTGTCCAAGCCATAATACCAGGAAAATATATGCTAAGATCTTTTAAGAGAACCTTTCATTTTAAAGAAAAACAATTCACAGCTATTCCAGAAAACATGAAAAGGTAAGGAGTTCCAAAGTTTAACCATATACAGAAAGATCAAACAATACAATAGCTTATCCTTAAGCTGTCACCAGCTACTCAATAATTATGAGATGGAGTGGCCTGCTGAGTAATGCATGGTCTAGTTAAAGGTAGAGGCATACAAATAATCAGACTGTGGGTGTAGAAACCAACATAATATCTACAAAGAAAACAAACTCTGCTGTATAGGGAAAATGAGTCAAATTTAGAAATTTGATTTGAAGAGTTGATAAATCTAAATGCTCTAAACTAAACTATCGAGTAAATATGTGGAACAAGAGTCAAAGACTCCCAGTATTTTAGAGGTAGACTTAAGATGTACCTAGGGTTTCCAAACTGATAAAGGAAAGGATGTCACCAGAAGACCCATCTTCTAAAAATTGTATTGGTGATCAGCGATGACAAATTCAAGGAAAAAAAATATTCAAGACTATTGATAAAAGTAAAAACAGTGGAGCAATATCAGGAAAAATCAGAATGGTCATCTATCTTTGGAAAGCTTATCTCTTCTATGAAATTTGTCTTGTTTTGAAAGTAAATTTTAATTGTAGCTATATCTCAGTTGCATGCACATTACAACAGCAATGCATTCACATGTTATCACACACCTCAATGGTTAACAATTTCAAGCTAAAAATATTCTGAAGTCTTCAAAGACACCTTTAAGGACTTTACAACATTTCTAACCATAGCCATATTCAAAAGATATGAAATTATAATAACTGAAGAAAACCTATCGACTGGAATAAAATTTCAGTGATACTCTCATGCTAACCTTTCCCAGACTAGTGAAAAGACACCAAAGTGCAGAAATCTCATCCAATTGGGATAAAAATTTCAATGTTATTTAAATTCCTTATATCCCAAGATGAAATGAAACCAAACAACAAAAAATGAGCAATTCACTACAACAATACATTCTCCCTTCCTTCAGCTCTCTTTTACACAAATCATCACTTAATGCCCACCAACATGAAGTTAAAATCAATCAAGCAACAGTAAGGAAAATGAAGATGAGGCATGGAAAAAAAATAGTTAACAAAACACTTAATCTACAAGACTATGATGTATAAAAAATAAATGTTCTTGTTAAACGACAATCTAGAGGAATAATTATGAGGTCAGCAATTTTATAAAGGAATATGAATAAGAAGTTATTAAACTCTACTGGCACAAATATATGCAAGATGCAATTCATCACACCTCTACTTTTTGAGTTAAACTAATAATTAATGCCCACAATCCCTTGATCTTCACAATTTTACAATGAAATTTTCAAGCAGTGAAAAGACCAATTTTACAAGAAAATTTAAGGGTTTAATTTTACTTTCCATAACAATAAAAATGAAAAAATAATCAAGATATGAATATGAAAAAACTATGAGTACAATGGTATGATATATGAGACTATCAGACAGAAGAAACAATAGCTGTCATAAAATTATCACAAAGTTAACATGACTCTTGTCACAGTCAAAGTTAACACTACCACAAGTGACTAAAGGTACTTAAACTATTTAGGCACGTAATGGAACAATGAAATATTGATTAAAGAAATTAATACTGGTGATAAAATAACAATAAGGATAACAGAGGAAGAAATACACAGCCTTACATACAGTAATACTAAACTTGTTCTATTCCTGTATGTGTTAATATGAGCTGTTTAACAACTAAACATACACAGCTGACTAATGCTGTATAACATAAGGTGTACTTTTTACAAATAATATAAGTAGCTTACAGTTTCATTAGTGTCCCCAAACTCTGTAAACTTTTTGTACAAGCAACTGGAAGGGCAGGAATTTTGAAATAGGCAAAATATAATAGGGATCCTAAGCCATAAAGAGGACTGCTGCACCATATATTTTTGAACAGTACCTTATGCAGTGGTAAGATATACCATTAAACATTAGAAAAATCTAGCTCCACAGTTACTGTAAATATTAAGGGGAAAAATACATTACTATGGTACAGCACCATGCCAATTGTATGGGTCTAGAGAAAAGCCTTTCAGAAATTCTTGAAAAAATGGGGCTGAGCCAAAGCCTACTGATCTGGGTAGTTTTGTAACTAAGTTCCTCAGAAAATATCTTCTCAGTGTTCCTTTTAAAACTAACTCTATGCAATCGAATGCACAGGTATCAATATACACTTGAATGCACGACTGCCTGGAAAAATAAAAAGGGAATTTTTTTCAGGGAAAATACTGGTATTTGACAGAAGCATTTGAATTAATGAATTATGAATGTAACTATCTCTGCCAGATTTTTAACATTTACATAGGCCAATTCACATTTGGACTCAAATTCTTATTTTTTCACAAAAGTACTTGGTTGGTGAAGTTTTGGATTCTTTTCAGTATGAGAGCTTTACAAGAAAACGGACAATCAAAAAATGTGTTTATCAGGTAGTCAATTTTGACTCCTTTCAAAATTCCTTACACATCCTCTGAACACTATTGCTTATCAATATTGTCTGTGAAAATATTTGGATATCAGTGTAAATATAATTCAATATATTGTCTTCAGTTACCAGCTAGACATGAGTGCAAGTACATTTTACTAACAATGTGCTTAATATGATTTATATACACACCCATGAAACTTGTGTTTATTGTATTTGATTTATGGTTGTAAGAAAAAATTAGTATAGATAAGCAAGTATCTGGGGTAATAATCATAATGAAAGGGCATACACAAATGAATGCATACTAAGTATGACTTCATCATTTGATGTTGATAAACCAAAAGCCATTTTTGGTAGCCTAAGTGCTTAATTTCATACATTAAAAATTTCTGAAAGATTCCAGAGGGTGTTTATGAAGCACCCCAAAGTATGGAAAAATTTTTTTCAACAAGACTTGTAACATATACCACATATAAAGAAAGTGTAAACACTGACTACATTAACATTGTTAATTGATAAATGCTGTCCTGAAATGTAACAGTTATGGGTGAGCCAAAGATAACAAAATTTAAAACCATTTAAGGTGTTATAAATATGCCTAAATACAATCCAGAAGACAAAAATTATTATAACATACTTTCTTTGAGTTTCAACAATGCTTCATCTTCTCTATATGGTTTGAGATAAACTTTATAGCTAGCAAATTATCCAAACCTGTAATTACCTTGAAATATATATTAAGTGCATATGAAAAAGCCTTTACAACTATAGTATCATTTACTCATGTCTTAATTTGACCAAAGTTAACTTAAGGGAGTACAAGATAAAAACAAACTGTTAACTACAGTACTGAAATGTAAAATTATGCTTTCCATGAATGATCACTAACATAATCATAGTGAATCTAAATTTACCACAAAGCCAACCACAATTTCATCCAGCATATTCTCTTTTAATGTCGGGAAACTGCAAGTTGCTAACATGCAAAACATAATGAAAAAGTTTTTTGAATCTTTCAGAAAAAAAATGTAAAACATAATGAGAAAATTTTTGAATCAGAAAAAAAAAGACTAATAAAACTAGTTTAAATGGATATTATCTATACACTGTACTTACGACTGTTATTTTAAAGAAAATTAATATGATAATGCTGAGATGATAATAATAGTTTGGACTGCTTATCTTTGGACTTCAAATGTCTTTTTCTACTGGAGGGCATATCATATGTACTGTAATTTACATCTAGCCATGTTTCCAAAGCAGGACTGGCAAGACTGCTTGAACATGCTGTGGTTATACAAGAGATAAATTTAACTTGAAAGTTCTTAATCTTTTATTATCACACTTTCCAAAGGAATGTATATTACTAAATGATAAAAATAAAGGAATGATTTATCACCAGTGTCTTTTTTTTATGAAGAACTTTCATTATCATTTGTCACAACCCAAAAGAACACCTTCACCAAATACAATGATAAAAACTTTATAATATTCAAAAGGAAATTTTAGGTGCAAATAAAGGAATTCATTATGCAAACTTTAGATTTTTTTAGAAATGACAAACATTCCCTTTGAATGATACCCATTTCATATAATGAACACACAACAATATTTCAACGTTTATGATATGCAGTTACTTTAGTTTGCAATAACATGTGGTTTGAAAATCCTTATAAGCCCCACAAAATCAGTATAATAAAAACACATCACTCAAACAAATAATATCCCAAATAAGCATGGCGTTCTCCCTACTGGCCCAAAGATTATATTTTTAAACTAGACTACATTCACCAAAACTAGCCAAGCCCACTCTCAGAACTAGCTTCTTGACAGTGGTTTCTGACAACGCTCATTTGTATTGCCAAAGGTTCACCAAGTTGGAGTTGTCTTCTCTCTGCAAACTTAAGCAGCTGCTCTATTGTTATAGAGCGGATGTCTACCTCCTCTTGCAAGGTCTGTCGTTCCTGTAATAGGCCTACCAGCTCTCCAGATGCCTCTGAAAATAAATGTAATTTCCAAAATCTTTCTACTTTATATTGTGTAATTAGGGTAGCAGGGTTATAGTTGTCAAATGCTATTGCTTATCATAAGCAAAGTCACGTTATGACAGTTCTCAACCCCAAGGATCCCCTTACCCAGGGAACTGGCTATACCCACCTTTGCTAACCTGAGAAGCTAGAGTTCAAAACCTGCACGCAAAATTCTCACAAAAGATATATGTGGCCTTGGTCTTAAACAGCAACCCTGAACTGTAACTACTTTCCAAATGAATAGATTCATATTACTGAGAGGAATTTGAGAAAGTTGAAGATGCATATAAGTGTAGTTATGAAGTAGAAATTTCAAGGGAAAGGTTTTTAAATATTTTTAGGTGGGTTCATAAGAAAGTTCTAGGGTAGTAGAACACCTGATAGGAATAGAGTAAAGGCTACATTTAGCAAAGAATACAAAGATCCTTCCCTAACATGACACAGTGAGAAGGGGCAGTGGAGTTAGCCAAGTATTCAAATTCTCTGGGATCCCTTTTGAGGAAATCACAACCTGAAAAAACAATGAGGCACCTCCCAAACAGATGTGTTTGCAGGATATGAAAAAGGTTTTACACTTATGATTCATCATCTTTTGAACTTCATATATTATCATACCTCTCTTTAAATTTCTGTATCCTGTCTATCTTCACAGTTTCATCACTAAGTTTATTTCATTCAACCACTACTCTTATACTAAAGAATAAATGTAATTCTTTTCACATTTGCTAACTTGTTTCCTGCATATTTTCATGCTACTGCCTATAGTTGTACTATCTTTGCATCTTTCAAAAGACTATTCACTTTTGATGTCATCAAATGTTTAAAACTTAAAAGTTGTAACTAAGTCATCCCTGGCTCTCCTCTCTTCCATAGTAGACAAATTAAAAGCCTTAATCTCTCAATAACTCAGCCCTCTTAAGTCTGGTACCATTTTTGCTGCTTTCCTCTGGACCTATTCATTCTTTGTTCTTTACATAAGGTGACCAAACTTGAGAGGAATATTCTAGTTTTGATCTAACATATGGTATGAAAAGTTTACTGAATATTTCCATATCCTTTGTCCTTGACTGAGATTCAAATATCTGCAAGCACCCAGTTTGTCTCCTTAACAGTTCTCCTGAGGTTGGTTTATGGCGACAAATTAGGTAAATTTTGACTCCAAATCCTTCCCACACAGAATTCTCAGCAGTTTATTTTCACTAAAACAATATTCATATCAAGACCTTCTTTCACTGTCTTTTATCCTCATTACTTTCCATTTACTCTGCCTGTATTTCATCAAATGAGTCAGGTCAACTTTGGAGTCTGTCTAAGTTTCCTTCAATAAGTTTTCACAATCCACCTTACTCTCGACTTCCCTCATGACCTTAACAGGGACTTTATGTGGAAAGTGAATGATAGTACAATTATAGGGACCGTTGTGAGAGTAAGACCACTCATGACATAGGTAGAAAAGTGCTGGAGGGAAAACATGGTGGAAGAATGCATGGAATAGTTTGTGAGGGAGGCATGTAAGGACAGGGAAATGTGAAGACTCTTTTGCTGTGGCTGTCACCTTGAAGGGAGTTTCTGGAGGGAACAGGTGTCAAAGACATAGATAATGTACTAAATTACAGACTGGGGTACTTCACAATTTTTTTTTTCTTAGTATGATAGTCATTCAAGTTATGGAGCAATAACTGAAATAAGAGGTTAAAAATGAAGTGTGTCTGAGGCCATAAAAACCTTCTGTGGAATATTACCAAAGCTGGGGTTCCTTGCCCTTACCCAGCAGGCTAGAGAAAAAGGGCAAGAACAACCAACTCCCTGTGCAAGACAAATTACCCTGCTTCCCTGGAGTTAGGAGAATATAGAAGATAAAATGAAGGTGTGAGAATGTTGTGTGAAGTCATTACAAATAAATATGGATGAATCTGTTAAGACTGTATGTTCCTGAAGAACATATGGCAGATGACATGTTGGCAAAGAAGGTAGGCAGTGCAACAAAGGATACAAGGAGATGTATACCAAAGAAGAGGGGGATAAAGAAGGTAAGCAGTGCAGCAGAGGATACACAGAGGAGAGTGCACCAAAGAAGAGGAAGGTATATGTGGTGAGAGAATAAAAGAGGTTTAGGGATATCTCAAATGAAGATGGAGGAATAATTGGGGACTGGATATAATGGAAACAATTTGCAGATGGTGATATGAACGGAGATGCTGGTTTCACTTCCCTTACCATAATTGAGTGTAAAGTGAAAAAGTAAGACACTTTCATAAGTGCTGAAGACCATGTTTCACTTTATAAAACACTTGCCATTAATGTAAGTGAATTTGAAAAGGCTGTAAACACTGATCCACCCCGTTAAACTTGGAATGGAGTCATGATAACGGATAGAAAAATGAACCTTAAAGTAACAGCAATAAGATTATTATTTGCTGTAGACAGTTACCTTCTCTGGTTCAGAATCATTACATCTACATATGTGACCTGCCTATCAAACTTTTTATAAGTGCTTGAAAACAGACCTACCTTGTACTATAATATTCAACTCCTTCTTCAACTGCTTCAGAGCATGAAGAGATAGATAAGACACTGAAATGAAACAAACAGTGCAAGTAAATAATCTCTAACTATGATCTTTGCACTTCATGTGACTTGCACCTGGCAAGCAATATTAACAAAAGTTTACATAAGGTAGGGAATGACGTGAATCTACGATCAAATGTTCACCTAGTATCTCCAAACATGAAAATTAATTGGAAATTTACATCCTACAATGCCAGTAATCACATTTTTTTTCGAGTGACTGGCATGACACCAGTAACAATGCCTAAGTCACAGCCATCTTTGGTGAAAAGAAAATAGAGTACAAGAACAGGAGTGAAGACATTAATCAGAGCTACCCGAGAGCCTAAAGGAATATAGATATATAAAAGGTCATACAACATATTCAGAACTTAAGTTTATAAATGTATACAGACTACAGAGTGTTCTTTAAATAATTATGACTCAGGAAAAAAGAAAAAAAGTGTATGTGAGGAAAATTTAGGATTGTAAACTGATTTCAAAATGTACAAGAAGTGTGCGATGTAAAACACTGAGATAGGAGTAATGAATTTATGCAATGGGGTTCTAGAATACTGCACATCACCATTAGAGGAAGCAGACAGAGAAATTTAGATAAGGGATAAAGTAAATAAGTATAAAATAAATGACAAAAAAGTGTTAGAAAGCATGTAATGAGTTACTAAACCAAAAGCTCAGGTGAGCCTTAATTGCTAACCTGGCTATAAATGGCTTAGCAGATATCTCAGATGTCTGATTGGAACAAAATGAGAAAATATGATAAAAGGCCAATTCAAGAATAATTTCTGTAGTATTGGTTCAATCTGCTCAAAGGTTTCAGAAAATCACTTTTAAATTTCAGACAATTAGACAGTGTGCCATGTGATAGCCATATTATACATTATATTGGCAAAGGACCATCTATCGATCATTTCTACAAACTTTGACTCAGTGGAAGTGATTAAAAATGTGAAATGTTTAAATAAAGACAATGTTGAAAGATTACCATCAATGCAAAGTTATGAAAATTAGACAACTGAGCTATATAAAAATGAAAAAATGTTCTCTCATACTAAAAGCTAATGTTTTACAGAAACATCAGCCTACAAAGAAAGGGAATTGTGGAGTCAGAGAGAAGTAAAAGATTTCATAGAAAACCAATATAAGAACTAGTTTACATCACAAAAAGATGAAGGATATGTTCCAAGGGCTCACAGATACATGTAAGGCAACAAGATTCACTTCACTTTGTACAAAGGTTAAGGGCCAAATGAAAACTGAAGGTAACTGTTCTTGTATGTATGTTACACATTACATCTAAGTACAATTATAACATTTCCACGTTAAATGAAGGTATATGAAAGGTGTGAAAAATTATGAGGTAAAAAAACAAACATTAAGAACAACATGTCTGTAAAAAGTATACCTAACTGTACACTTCCTATCACAATTTCTCGTCATATGGCTCTTCCCATCCACTTCTCTAGTATGTAACTTAACTATATCTATAACCATCCACTTAAAAATTATGCTTCAAAGACTATCTAGTTCCTTAAAATATATCTTACAGAAATTCAAATTGGATTCAATGTTACAATGTCAAAAACATTAAATGTCTAAATCAACAAACTTGACATACACTCATCTGTTGATCTTCTCCTCCACTTGGTCATATATGGACATTTGAAAGGTGAAGGTTTGTATGGGGAGGAGTCAGTCACTTGGATGAGTACCTCCTGCTCCATGGCTGCAACAAAAACAAAGTAATAAAAAATGAATTGTTTTTCATACCCTTCTTTTGCGCATCTAATATCTGGGACTGTAAATACTGCATAAACAAACCTATGTGCATTAACTGCAAATGAATTATAAATGCAGTAAGTATGCACTCACATACGGTGCCTACCAACGAAGTAGATGTGGGGGGGCCTCACCTAACCTCTCCTAGCAAGTGAGATTTATAGTAGAAATTTACCAACAATAATGTGCTCTGCTGCTGGGGACTGGTCAAAATGGTTATTTGTGCACAGGCACACTAAACACCTATTCAGGCCAACACAACCTCACAAACAGTCATTCCAATTGGTTGCTTACATCAGACAACAGCAATACTGATATAAAGTAATCCCTCGATTTAATGGACCCTGATATAAAGGCTTCTGAATTTAACAAACTCGCAATTAATAATACATTAAAAATAATTGAAAAATTTTTTTTTTAAAAGATCTCAAATGCAGCACCATGCACATTTCATATCATACTTGTTTTTGGTAGCATGGGGTATACTCACTTCGTTTTGGTCTCAGTCAGCCTCAAGCTATTATGTGGTCAGATTGTATACAGAGAATTGTGACTTTATTCATTACATAATTTTGCAATCTTTACAAGTCAAAATGGCATCAAGTGTGAAAGGAGTTAAAGTGTGTGTAATGTTTACTTTATTACTGTTTACTGTATCAAAAAATGGTCACATTCGATATAACGGACTTTTGGCATTAATGGAAAACCCCTCCCCCATTAGTTCGTTAAATTGAGGGATTACTGTATTTCTATAAGAAATTTTGGCTGCTAAAGGAGGTTAGGTGAGGTTCTCAAACAATCTGATGAGTTTTATAAAAGTTTTAAATATTTATGCATTAATTAACCTCAATTATTACCTAATCGTCATAACTATCACCACAATTGCTTGATCTAACACTGGAGAATAAAATACAACTTCTTATTCCATTTAGTTACAATCACAATTGCAAAAGAAAATCATTTAACATTTAAAGTTAAGAGCAACATGGCGATAGAGATTTACAACAGATTCAAATATATCCTTAAAAAAGAATATGAAACATTCAAAAATTCTGAAAAACCCACAAAGAAAAATAAAAGCCTGCTGCTGTTGAAATTCACTTTATGAGTCATAGCTATTGTTGGAATTGGTCATGCTAAAATATGGTACTGCTACCTTATCAAAAAAGGAATCTAACTGAATTTTGTATGATGTGACAGGATTTTTTTGTGAAAAATAAATCAAAGACTGAGGGAAGGAAACTAGGGTCATTATTTTCATTTCTATAATAAATATTTCTATAATGAGGAAGGATTGCGAGGTACATGAAACAATTCCAAAAACGAAAAAAGCCTTAGTTAACTTCCCCTACCATTCTGAATTTCTAAAACTTGTCAAAATCTATCTCATCATGTGTTAATGCCAAAATAAGCTAAACACCTATAATTTCAGCATTTTGCAACCTGTCAAAAGTAAATAGAAAAAAAAAAAAATCCGTTGCTACTGCCATTACCCAGCATTCCCATTACGTTACTCTATTGTCTGCAGTGACACACCACATTAATCTTGCTCATGGCCAATGAGAGGGGAGTGCAGGGGGTCCAAAAGAGGGCCTGAGAATTTCCTGGGATCACAGAAAGTGTTTGGTTATGCTGAGGACCGGCATTCACATTTTGTGTGAGCGTACATAGTTAAAATATTCTTAAAGCACATGAGAAGTAGACATTAGTGAACCGTAGCACTGTAGTGGATAACAACAAAATGACTAATGGAAAAGGTAAGAGGACTAGAAAGAAACTTTGTGCCCCCTGAAAAAATTCCTCTCAGAGGTCCTGAATTCTTACTATATTTGTTCTTTAAACCGTAACTGGTAGGGGAAGCTATGTGAGGCTTGTTTAAGTACTGCTCTCAACTAGAGTCACTTACTTTAATGTTAAACCCTAAATTTCCCTTTTCTTCATAACCCTCACTACTATCATCTTCTCGAGGTAAAGATGGCAGAACTAAACCTGAGCATTAATGTGGCATCAATTAAAAAGTTGTCATGGTAGACAGTCTAAGTTTTGCCTAACTGGACAGTATACTTTCTTTAGTGAAAACTAAATATCATAGTTTTCTCTCTCTCCCAACATATGTCCATATTTCTATATTTTCAATCCTTCTACAGGGTGAAGAGCAAATTAAACAAGAGTAAATAAAGTAAATACCATCATAAAATTCAAACTTTCAGGAATAAACATCTGCATTGGGGGTAGTCATGGCTACAGCAGCTTTTAAAGAATGTCCATAAATTCATTATGTGATTCACAGGAAATTACCATGGGAAAAGAATTTAAAGCCAACCAGTAATTAACTTGGACCACTTACAAGGCTTGCTCTGCTGTTGAATTCCATTGGCCTTAGCCCACTTTGATTTTCATCCATCAGCATTACTTACCCTAACCTAAACTAGCCCAATCTAACCTATATTTGCTTGAACTACCATAATCTAACCAGCCTAAACCTATCTTTGCATGAAAAAAAATATCAGTTTACTCATGTACTGAAACTAGCTTTGGACAGTGAGTGATTCTGTTCTACAAAGCTGTTTAAATTATATAATAAGACCTATAGAGTGTGATCTGGATCATTATAATTTATTCTGCAATATTAGATAAGGCAATAATGGTGAGGGCTATCAGTATTGAGGAAAATGTTGGGTTATCTAACGTAAAAGTATACGAAACACTTGTAAAACATCACAGAACTTTTGAACACCTCACCTAACCTCTGTAACAGTTTCTTACCTTAATATTTAATATTCTGGTCAAAATATACAAGTAACACCCATGATTGGCAACTGTATTATCATATAAATAAAATCCTTACAAGCAACAATTCCATGAGATCCCCAGAAGAACATCAGGTTAGTGTTGGTGTATTTCTACTATACATTTCGTCATGTAAGAAAGGTTTTCATAGGTTCTGTTGATTTTCTAAAAGTGGTTTTCCTTAACTGTACATTTGTTATTAATAACCACATTTTTCCTAATATACATTATCTTCAGTAATAATGCTGTATCCAATATCATAAAGTATAATACATAATGGCTCAATCATACTCAGTACCATTTAACAAAATCTGTATACACTAAACTAGAACTGTAGAAACACAACCCTAGAATTATACAACTGGTAAATAACCTACCTTTAGCCTATCCTAAAACAACTATTATTAATAATTACTCATCAAAATTACAGGTGGGCCAAGACTGATGGGTCGACATCCAAGTGGGCCGAGATCCACAGTACCCACATTAACTAATAAATTACATAGACAAAGCGTCCAGTTTCATTCTTCGGAAACAAAACTCTATGAAATACATGCACATCCCTAAAATACGCCTTTACTTCCATATCTTCATATAGAATTCCTCTTCTTTTGAGAAAAAAAGGCCTTCAGGTTATCTGTTTCTTTGTATGCATCACATAATTAGGGAACAACTATCAGGGCAACACTTGACACGTCAAACGTCACTATTTATCATAACTTTTCACTGGTTACAGCTCCTTCCTCCTCACCTGATGGCAAATACAGGACTACGCGTCTCACAAACGCATGGGGGGAACTGAGCGGCACAGGAAGTGTTGGTCAAGGAAAAAAAAATAAAAAAAACCTTGATAATAAAGGAAGCTGTCTCCGCCCAAGGTAGCCACTCAGCTCCTTAGCGACTGTCAGCTGTGTTGTGGTGAGGAGAAATACAACCAAGAAGCGTAACTTGACACTAGTGCAATGATACATAGTTTGACATCAAATACCTCTAACATAGCGTTCTCTAACGGCGTTCAAGCCTTCTAAAATGAAAATTATAGAAAATGGTAGAATTTCTTGAAAACATATGTGATTTAGGGAGAACTATAATTCTTTACCTTTTTCTTTGCAGAGATCGGGTTGGTATTCCTAGCCATCTTATGAAAGCCGAGGGTTTACGTATATCTTATGTATGAAATATTTCTATGACTAATTCAAACATTATGGTCCAGAACTCCTTATTTGTGTTCATTTCAGATCTCACTATTTGCTTACCTTGATCAACGTTCTCCTTTTATATTCAAACTTTTTGCCTCTCGTTTAAAAGTAATAAGAATTTCTTTCTTACTTTTAAAGAGGAAAATAATCGGTGCTACTATAGTATGCGGTCTACCACGGTATCAAACACTATTGCATGCAGTCTACTTCGTTTACTACCTAACCTGATAACTATGACCTGGCTCATTTCAAAAGACATGTTTTTCACTTTTTCAAAAATTTGTAAATACTTTCCCTGTCTGTT
>JAYMFT010011385.1:0-16857 GCA_038088735.1 Panulirus argus
TTACACCCCTATCCCAGGGGATATATATATATATATATATATATATATATATATATATATATATAAAGGCTGGGACTTTAGAATACGATACCCTTATGCATTAAATTCTTAGCCGATGGCCAATTATAGCCCTTGAGGTTGGAAGTGTTACAGCGGACTGGCTTACTCACAGAAGGCGAATAGTGACATTAAATGGGGAAAATCCGCTTGGCTTAGCGTGACAAGCGCGGTTCCACAAGGCTCTGTTCTGGGACCCATACTTTTCATTTTCTATCTATTGTACTGATCAGCAGACGGAACTCGCCATAAGAATACACGAAAGCAGAAAAAAACTCATTAAAAGGAAGACTGCCAGAGGAATCAAAGAGATTTGGATAAACTAATAGAGTGCTCATGACACGGAAAAATGATTTTACTGAAGATAATTACAAAGTAATGTATAAGTCACTAATAACCTTAAATCTATGAAGCAGTACCTGTAACAGCATGAAATAAACAAAATGTTGGGTTTCAGAATCAAAACATATATTCTCTAAAACGAAGGATACAATATTCATTTTTTACAAAGTTCTGGCCAGACCTTCAGTTAGATTATGGTCTTCGGTTCTGGTCACCAAACTTAATCAAAGAAAAATAAATACTAGAAACTCTTCAAAGGAGAACAGCAAAACTAATTCCGTTGTTTACATATAAGCCTCCTGTATAATGACTGAGTGATATCGGATTGCTTCTTCTGAGAAAGAGTAAAGGTATGACGCAAATATACGGGTGATCACAACCGCTTTACATGAGTGAGATGGTTTGTCATGAGCTTCTGAATAAATGAACAAAATCAGACAGGAAAACCTCAAGCAACTCGTCTGGTGTGAAACTTACTAGAGCTGCTCCAGCGTTTTCCCAGAACGTTATATTCATCCATTCAGTACTTGTTATTTTATATATATATATATATATATATATATATATATATATAATAACCGAGAGTTGCCAACTGTTTTATCATTCCCGACAGGAAGCTTCTCGTATTGTTACTACATGACGTTCCCCTGTGAAGGAAGGCCCTAATATAGTTGCTAACTGTTAAGTTTTCCTATACAGGAGGTCTTCGTGCGGTCGGTCGGTCCTCATGTACAGCAATTACTTTCTGTTATGTTTTCTCCTGCAGGAGACTTTCCTGTAGTTACCAGCTGTTGTCTTCCTCTACAGGAAGGAGGTGCTGGAGGTGGACAAGTCAGAGGGCATCGGTGATCTAGGGCCAGTAAAAGGCTCCCTCGCCCTCTGCCTCAGCTCAGTCTTCGTCCTTGTCTACTTCTCCCTTTGGAAGGGTGTCAAATCTACGGGCAAGGTAGGCAGGGGGTCACACAGGTCCACAGTCAAGGTTAAGGGACGGATCTTATCAGGTATGGCGGGACAATCAAAGTATGACAAACATGATATTACGTAATATGAGATCTTTTGTTTTTTTCCAATGAAGAAGAGTTACTGTTTGATGATGTTTGGAGTTCATTTCCCCAGTGTGTAATCATTTGTCGTTTCAAATTCAGGACTTGAAATTTTGCTTCTGATGAAATTACGTGCCTGCACAATCTTGACCACCGGAGTTTCATAAATCTCTCATCGAAAGGTGTCAGTGCGACGGATATCCATCAATCTGTGTTGGTCGTTTACGATGAGGGTGCCATTCATATGCCATAGTAATAATATGGGCCAAAGAGTTCAAGTGCAGACGTGAATCGTAAGGATGATCCCTGGTCAGGCCAGCCTTCAAATGCTGCTTTACCTTTGGCCATACTGGCCCTACTTCTGGGCATCCTGGTCACGCCTCTTGCTGTTTTTCCCCGTCTCTGACCATCTTGGCCCCGTTTCTGGCCCTTGCATCTGGCCGTCTTGTCTCCACCTTGGACCATCTTGGGAGAAGAATGGAAATGCGCCCGGTGCACTGGGGGCAACAACTGACACCTGGGGTGGTCCGGGGAGTTAGGAATAACAACTGACGATTGGAGAAGCCCGTGGGAGTCAACCATGATAACTGACACCTGATGTAGTTTGCGGGGATCATGAATGACAAATGACATCTGGAGTGGTCTGGGAGAGTCAGGTATGACAACTGACACTTGGGGTGGTCTTAGATACTCAAGAATGACAGTGATACCCGGGATGGTCTGGGGGAGTCAGTCATGACAGGTCACACACAGGAAGTTTACCATAGCAGATGACACCTGGGGAGGTCTGGGTCGGGACGGGGGGTCATCCATAACAATAGATGCGCTCGATGCTCTCAGTGCTGGACCATTCCGAGTCTCTCTCGCTGTTGTCGACTCCATTCATTATGATCTCTCCCAGCTCGTCCTCCCCCAGGCCGCCCTCTCCCAGCCCGCCCTCTCCTAGCCCGCCCTCTCCCAGCCCGCCCTCTCCCAGCCCGCCCTCCCCCAGCCCGCCCTCTCCCAGCCCGCCCGCCCTCTCCTAGCCCGTCCTCCCCCAGCCCACCCTCTCCTCGCCCGCCCTCCCCCAGCACACCCTCCCCCAGCCCGCCCTCCCCCAGCCCGGTGTTTGTGACGGTAATAGTCTCTCCCGTGTTGTGCTATGTGTGACGGTGGTGGTATCTTCCGTGTTCAGGCGGTGTGGGTGACGGCGTTGCTGCCGTACGTGGTGCTGCTGATCCTGCTGGTAAGGGGCGTCACACTCCCGGGGGCCACACACGGAATCCTCTACTACCTCACTCCACGCTTTCAGATGCTAGACAAGCCCAAGGTGAGTCGCTCCCCTTCATTCCTGCCCTCCCCTCTCCCCAGCTGATGTTGTCACCCTCCCTGCCCTCTCTCCAGCCAACGGTGAGCTATCCTCCCTGCTGTCTCATAAGCCGACGGCCAGTCGCCTTCCTTGTTCTTACCCCAGCTGCCGGTGAGTCTCCCTTCCGACCCCTTTCTAGAGCTGACGGCTGACGATCGAGCAAGATGCCTTCTGCCCTCTCTCTTGCAGCTGATGAGCACGGTGCTTTCCTTCCTCTCACAATCCACATGTGTCCCACACTCAAGGTGGGAGTGGTTCTTTGGCTTCCCTAAGGTAAGTATCTTTATTGCTCTAGTTAACATGTTATTCATAAAGTGTTTCTACTTCAGATTCGATAATTCTCGAGTTAATGAGAGATTTAAACGCTTCTTGTCACAGTTTTGCATCCACTACATTAATTCAAAATAGTCTTTGGTCAAAAACTTTCAGTATTTTTCACGATGTTTTACATTTGGTTTGATGACCTTCTAGTTCTTCTTGATATGGAAGGTGAGGAAGATGGTAGGGAAGTAGTGATGGGTTGCAGGGGCACAAGAGCACGGCTCAGTGAGTGGACCGTCTGCTCTTCCTCCCTCAGGTGTGGGTCGACGCTGCCACCCAGATCTTCTTCAGCCTCGGGCCAGGATTCGGGACTCTCCTAGCCCTCTCCTCCTACAATAAGTTCGACAACAACTGCTACAGGTAAGCGGTACAAGTTGATGAAATAGATTCTTCATTCTTCTGTTGGGATCTACAAGTTTGATAACATTAACTACTGGTTTGATTGCTATAGCCACGTACAACAGTTACTGCAACAAGCGTTACAGTTGCTTCAGCCAAGTGCTTCAGGTACTGCAGCAAGTGTTACAGTTTCATCCTGCAACTCTATCAGTAGCGTATGATACTTTTCCAGGTGCTCAGTACAGCTGTCACAAGTACTTGTTACAGCTGCTGTATTACCCTGGCTCCAGCCTGGTATCTCCTGTAGGAAGCTACACCTGTCCTCTCCCGACTTACAAAATCATGACTTAGATTCCCCCCCCCCCCAATACCCGCAAGAGTCTGGCACCCCCTCCCCTTCCAGGGGTCTGGAATCCCTCAACCCAGTCCCAGCGTCTGGGTCCCTCCACCCCAGCGTCTGAGTCCCCCTTCTCCTTCACTCTACTCCCATTATCTGGCTCCCCTTACCCCAGCCCCAGGGTCTGGAACCCCACACTCCAGCCTCAGGGTCTGGAACCGCTCGCCTCAGCCCCAGAGTCTAGGTCCTCTCCACCCCAGCCTCGGCGTCTGGGTCCCCCATCCCCAAAGTCTGGAGTATAATTTGCTGCCATTTGAGAAGACAGCATAACGTTCAGCATTTCACAATAGCCAGAAACAAACCGAGAACAGATTTCAAGTGATGACTTACATTTGCGTTATAGTGTTAAAACTTTTGATAAATCATGTGAGAAGGTTGGCGCCATCGTTTGCCAGTACCCCTGCTAATTACTGAACGCCATCTTCTCATACCAGCCCCCTTGGAGGGTACCCTACTTATCTTATACAAAGATACTTCAGGCTTATGCTGTACATCCTCACAGGTCCAGCAGTATCCTCGCTGCTTCAGAGAGTAACAACGTAAAGATGAATAAGGTTTTAATGTGAAGTTACAACTACAGTTATACATAAAGTCTGTGGTCAAAACTGTCTCACAGATCATAATGCAAAATCGGTGTGACAAAAAGGTTCGTTGGCTATCACAGACATGCGATATCTGGCCGAACAAGGAAGATTAAAAACTGGATGTAGAACAAATATACATATATATCAACAGCAGTGTAACAAGGAAAAATATGTTTCATACACAAGTGGACCTGTAAATGTATGGTACTGAAGAAATAAGTACATACAACATCGTCATATAATGATGGAACAAAGAAAAATCACTGATACAAACTGCTGGACAACTAATTGTTCCATACAGAAAATATTGTGTGTCAAATGAATTCGTTAGATTAATCCTTGAGTGATGAATAGGCAATATCTATCTTTGTGACCTTTGAACCCAAGATCATGTAATGAACGATAACAATTACTACAAAAGTGAATCCAAGAAATGTTGAAAGACAATTCTGATCTTATGATCACTTAGCAGTCCATAAAATACCGTGAGGAAAAGAAAAGAAAAGAATGCGTCCAGCCCAGAGGAACAAAAATCTTAATACATTGAAAGATGAGTAATGAAAAGAACAGGTGTGCGAGTACCAACGAGGTGTGCTGTCTTCATTGTGCACTGCACACTATGTGTTATGCATCTCCTGGTGGGGGTCATCAAACATATCCTTGCAACATTACAGTTCGTTACAGCCACCAGTATAAAACAATGACACAACTAATCCACGAGCAAATGAAATTACATGTGGACGCAAATACCAAAGAAAACATGAGTCTCATCAATTTCTTATAAAAAGATATGACAGTAGATACATATATGATTCAGTCGAAACGTTCGTGTACAATAGAGGTATTTGCTACGCGGGCCGCATGTATTCCGCACTCATCTCTCCTGCCTCTCAAAACAGAGAGGAGAAAAAGAAATTACTAGTTGGATAAGAGTAAATGAAAGTAATAATCCTAAGTATAGGCAAAAGTACCGAACTTCGACACACAAAGTGTATAAATTACTATAGTTCCTTTACATAATGAGATGCCTCTTTATGTGATAATGCTACACCAAGTATACCTATATCTTCTGAAAGCCTCTGAGGCCCGATCGTAATTGTCTATTGCCCAAGTTGACCTTTAGCATTGTCCATCGAGTGAACAACATTGCTCTACGTGGACTGTAGCATAAACTGCGTGGGAGACAAAAATCCGGTCTTGACAAGTCATTACTACTGTCATGTCAATTAATAACAACAGTCCTGATGAAGGACAGTCAGTATACTCCAGGAATCTACGAGCATACTTGTATTTAGAGATATTCCTAAAACGGCAGATTCACAAAATGTTCCAAAAAGAGTTGAAATGTGAAATTTTAAGTGTGGCAGACATATAGAACATTCATGCCTTTCTTACAGTGGTCTAGAACATCCATCGTCAGGTAAGATGCTATTGTCACATCCTGAGGAAGTAAGAGTAAACCTCTGGCATTTTGACTGGGAGTGTGTGTACCACCAAACGACGGGAGGGAACAATATGGTAAAGTGTGCACACGGGTTCCTGTTCTTTGCGTTACCTTTATCAAGAGGTAAATGCTTGCTACAGAGGAATCCATGAATAAGTAACACATCTCCACAAGGTTCTCAGAATACGTGGGTGGAAGAGGATGCCACGCCACCCTCCCATTGGCAAATAGTTTAAGTAAGAGAATGGTAACAATGTTGGGGTTGCCTTGTACTCATTCACCAAGAAAGGATCGGTCATACATGTAAACTAAACTGGTCAGTGAAGTGATTAGTTTGATCCAGGACAGCCATGATTACTGTAATGAGCGAGAACAGTCCGTTTCTCTGTAATCCTCGATTTATTTCAGCCAGTTGTTTGCTTAATGACCTGAGAGATTTCGTTCGCACGCACATGTTCCTTTGTGCTGTTGTCCAAAAAGTTTACTTGGCTGTTTTCCCTCTGGTCCTAAACTACCTACCTACGTCATCAATGACTGGATTCCAAGTCTCAATTTATTGCTAAACAGGTTTCCTAAAATCTTTCAACTAAACTGGGAAGTTTTCCTGTTACATAGTTTGTGGCTATACGTACTAGCCTGATAGCTAACGATTAGCTCACTTTCACCTAAAGCTTTTGCTAGAACCCGAGGGAACCTCTCTAACCCCATCGTCTAGAATTCCCAGCCCAAACCCCAGCTTGGCACTCCAACCTTGACCAGAGCCTGGTATACTCAGCCCTTTAACGCTCAGTCCCTCACCCTACCCCAGACCTAGCGTTTAGGACCCTGGCACCCCAGACCTAGCGTCTACGACCCTCCCCCCCCCACCCCCATATAGCCTCAGAGTTTGCGACCCCCACCCCAGCATGACTCAGGTGATCAATAAGGTAGCGACACAGTGCCTCGCGGAAGGTGAGGGACTAGTATTGTCCCGGTAACTACTTTGGCCTCATTGGCTGTACCTCCAGGAGTGTGAGGGACGAACAGCACCGAGGGGTATCCCTGTTCCTGGGGTCAGGTGAACCCTGCTACTACTGCTGCTGCTGCTGGAATAACCACCAACATTTCGTCCCGGCCAAGAGCCTGGACCACACATGTGTTTGATCCTGGCTAAGAGATAAGAGCTGATAAGCAGACTGGTTGACGTGGGCCACCGGACGAGTAGACCACTCGCACCCGTCAACTAGCATTGATGGGTCTGATGGTCCACACTAACGAGAACTTGTTATTCCTTCCCTCGTTACCTCCTACGCCTCCCCCAGGCCTCCCTCAGGCCTCCCAACAAACAACCCTGCTCTCTACCCCCCCAGGCTCTCTAGTAGGTAGTCACCTAACCCAGGCTCCTCAGAAGACATCCAATTACCCAAGGCTCCCCAGATAACAGCCTATTCCTTAGGTTCCCCAGCAGACACTCATCTCCCCAGACTCCCCAAGCAGGCAACTCAGTAGAAACCATCTTGTCTAGGCTTCTCAGCAGACGACCACCTCCCTAAAGGTCCCAAGAACACCCCCCCCCAGACTACCCAGTAAGCACCACTGCCTTCCACCTATCACAGGCTCCTTCAGCAGACAACCGCCGTCCTTAGCTTCCCGAGTTTACAAGTTTTCCTCCCAGGCTCCACAGCATGCAACCACTTCCCCAGGCTCTCCAATAGACCCAGGCTTCGCAGCTGACAGCCAGACCCCGCGGCTACTCAGCAGACAACCACTTACCAGACTCTTCAGTATACAATACCTCCCAAGGCTCCCCACCATATAAACACCTCCCAAGGCTCTCCAACAGACAACAGTCTTATTCAGACTCCCCAGCAGACACCCCTCCTCTCTAGCTCCTAAACTCTTCATCAGACTCCCTTACTCTGCGCCTACCCCAGCCTCCCCAGCAGACTCCCCTACCCACCGGGATATCGTTATCTCCCCTCTGGTCGTCCGCCAAGCTCCCACACCCTCATTCCCGCCCTAACTTTGTCTTCCTTTTCCAAGTTTATCATTTTTGTATTGCTTCGTCAAGTTCATCATAACTGTATTGCATCATCAGATTCATCATATGTTCTTTCTTCAAGTTCATCATTATTGTGCTCGTCAGGTTCATAATCATCGTGTTGCTTCATCATGTTCATCAATATTGTGTTAAATCTCCAAGTTTATCATCATTGTGTTGCTTTGTTAAGTTCATCATTATTGTGCTGGACCTTTGCGTTTATCATTGTGTTGCTTCGTCATGTTCCTCGTTACTATGTTGCTTCCCAAGTTCATCATTATAGTGTTGCTTCGTTATGTTCATCATTATTGTGTTATTCGTCAAGTTTATTCCTACATTGTAGAAGGAAGTACAACGAGAACAGTTCTTCAGAATTGTTAATCGATCTTTTATTTCTGTTTCTCTAGTATAGATAATCATATTGTTGGTAGCCAAAGCTATGATGACCAAAACTATGATGGCTAAAGCTATGATAACCAGAGCTAATATGACTAAAGCTTTGATGACCAAAACTATGATAACCAAAACTGTGATGGCTAAAGCTATGATGACGGTAACAATGATTAGTATTACTATCGATAGTATTATTGTTGTTAATGTTTTATGTCATTAATAGTAAGGAATATCGTCAAAAGTACCAGGTCCATGAAGCAATTAGCGTGGAGGTTAGCATGATGGTTATAGCTCGAGATCCACCTCCAGTTCTCTAGTGCTTCCACCTCGAGTTCCACCTTTGGTGGTTCCACCCGAAGGTCCAACACCAGACCTCTGGTAGTTTCATCTGAAAGTCCACCTCCAGCCTTTTCATGATTCACCTGAAAGTCCACCTCCAGGCATCCTGCCAACTCCCACAGTCGTGCAACAGGAAATGATAAAAACAAAATATAAACAGAGATTAGCACATGGATGTGGAGGAGTTGGCAGATGTTGTAATGGATGGCTCGTGTTCCGGCAGTAATTAGTTAGGTTGGTACAGCGCGCTCCGTGACTTGCCCGTCTCACAGCTCCCAGTATTGCGTCATCAGGAGGAAGAACTTCTCAAACAGGGTCATACAGCTCCCCGTCGTGAGCCAGGGTTCATCAGGAGCCACACAGCTCCCCCACGGTCAGCCTGGATCCATCGGAAGCCAAACAGCTCCCCCGCCGTGAGCCAGGATCCATCGGGAGCTATACAGCTCCCCCACCGTGAGCCAGGGTTCATCGGGAGCCACCTTCCCAGGGTTCTGGGAACGTCAGGTGTTAGTTCACAGGACGTATTGGCTTTCGTCCCGTCGAGGTCCTACTGGGGACGCGAGTTACTGGTGTTGGTGCTTGTGTGGCTTCCGTCAACCTCTCAGGAAAGAATGAGAAAAGGTTTTGATCTCAGTATTTTTTCAGCGTTGAGATAACGGTTTTGGTTCTTATGATTTAGTTTTTGAGACATTCAGTTCCGTTTTACTGTTCTATTCCTTGATAGAGGAATCAGGATCCCAGTTTTTTTACATCTTGAGTCATGTTTCAGCATCTTTAAGGCTGAGTCAGATGAGCATTTGGTCCTATTCTCGTGTGAAGTGAGGTGAAAACTGGCCAGTGAGGTTACTCATAGATGTCACGTAATTTAGCAGGGTAGGAAGATCTGTCGTTGAGAACGTACTGGGCGCACGTCATGACCTGAGCGTCATCATGACCTGTAGCAGTTATCTGAGGGAGAAGGCCTGATACCTCAAGAGGCTGACCTCCTGCATTAGTCCTTGTTAAAGTCAAAATACAACTGATGCACCAGACAGACGCAGGCGTCCGACACTGGCTTGAAAACACGTCACTAACGACCGAACTACTCAACTCAAATATTACATTTGGGATGATGAATCCAGAACACGAAATCGCAGTAAAGCAAAAGCATTCCTTAATTCAAGGAAGTGTGATAACCTCTTCTCGTCATCCACTGATAAGGCTTTCTGTTCTCTTGCGGAGGAAGTCGCTAACAGCTTGTCCCTCTGTCTTTCCCTCATATTTCTGTTCTGACGGTACTATACGTGGCTGTCTCCTCTGCAGGCAAACAATTCTCTTTGATTCCCGTTTTTCCTATAACTCTGCCTTGGATAACACTAACATTCCCTCACCCTCTGATGTTCCTCATACTAACCTTATGCACCTTCCCGTAATCTCATTTCGTGCTGTCCGAAAAGCGCTTCTCTCTCTGGACACAAGCAACGCGTTTAGTCCAGATGATATCCATCCCTGGGTACTAAGGGAGTGTGCCTCTGAACATGTACCTGTGCTTGCTCGTCTGTTCTGTTTCTGTTTAAAAACCAGAACTTTTCCTTTTCTTGGAAGCATGCGTTGGTACTTCCCATCCTAAAGTAGGGTAACTGTTCTAACCCCTCTACCTATCGTTATGTCGTTTTCAAATCTACCATATTGAAAGTGTTTTAATCCCTCCTTAATTCCCATATCCTAAGTCATCTTGAATCTCAGTCTTCTCTCTGATCACCAGAATTGCTTTGGTAAGGCGAGATCTTTAGGTGATATTCTTTCCTATCTTACTAATGTCTGGTTATCATCCCTGAAAGATTTTGGGGAATTCTATGTAGTTACCCTTGACATATCCAAAGCTTTCGACAGGGTGTGGCATCGGGGTCACATCTCTAAGCTCCCCTCTTTTGGCTTCCCTCCCTCACTTTGCTCCTTGATATCTAGCTTCCTCTCCGGCCGATCCATCTCCGAGGTTGTTGATGGATCAAACATCCCCCATTTCTCCATCACCAGCGGTGTCCCTCAAGGTTCTGTCCTGTCCCATAAACTTTTTCTCCTTTTTTTCAACGATTTCCTTTCTTCGGCAAGTAGCCAAATACACTCACACGTTGATGTATCAACACTGCATTCATCCGTATCCTTCATTTCTACTTCTTCTCTCACTTGATCTCCATCTTGTCTCGACACAACTTCTTCAATAAACTCAGACTTGGACAGGATATCTCAGTGAGGTAAGCGAAATCTGGTTAAGTTTGATGCCTCCAAGAGCCATTTTCTACCCATCTCTCTATCGAATATTCCTCACATCTTTCTTCACATCTTTGCTCTCGAAAACTAGGTGATTGTGTATCCTCACCACTAGTTAGAGCACGCAGTACTCAACAAGCTACTGCGTCACATGATTACTATGCGGCCGTTGGCAAGTCAAGTGTAGGCCATTTTGATAACTGTTTCTTTCCCTGTACCTCGAAGCTTTGGAACTCTCTACCCTCTCATGTCTTTCTTAACAACTATGACCTGGCACATTTCAAAAAAAAAGTTTTTCACTTCCTCCAAAATTCGTACATAATTTCCTTTGTCTCTTTTTTTTTTTTCCTTTCATAATCCTCCTTATATTTCGATTAAGACACGTCCTTGATGTGGACTTTTGTCTGTGACTGAAGCCTCCAACGCAAAAGAATATATATATATAGTTGTAGTTCCTGATGTAGTTACCACCATACGTGAGGTACAGGCACTTGGCCTCTCCTGTTTACCACCAGCACACTCAAGGTACGGACGACTGGCTTCTCCCGTCCACCACCACCCGTGAGGTACAGACAGCTGGCCTCTTCCACACACGCCCACACGTCACGGAAGCCGCCATGCTGAAGTATAGCCTTAAGGCTGAATTTAAAACGTTGGCCCTGAATTTTGAAACACTGGCCCTCATCCAAGGTGAGAGCTGTAGGGCTCCCTCAGTGGCACCTAACTCGGGTGCTACTTAATGAACTGTCACAGCAGAATGCCCGTGGAGGATAACAGGGTCGCTTCTTTCCGTAATATTTGTGGTGGTGCAGAAGGCCGTGGGACGGGGCGCTGCGAACACTGACGACACAGAAACAGAGGATAGTGGTCAATCAGCGGCGGGAGGGCCTCGTTAAAGTCACGATCCTCGCTTGTTTGGAGGGTAATTGGTCGTTGGGATAACACAACTAGCTTCAGGATAAGGCAAGATAACTACATAGTTATCTAGTTACGCTAAGGGCATCTACGATGTGTGTGTGTGTGCGTGTGTGTTGGTGTGTGTTGAGGGCTGGTCCTGTGGTGTTCCGGCAGGCTCCCGGCTGCCACTTGGGGGAGGCCGGTAGTTGGTTTGTGCTTGCCATCACAGTCACCACCTGTGTTGCTCAGGTGGCTGGCCCGCCTCCAGAGGTGCACCAGCTATTCTCCCTGCCATCCGCAGGTGGCACCGTCCGCCTATCGTGTTGTGAGGCGGAGGAGGACGCTCTCTCCCCGCTCTCCACTCCTCCCCCCGCCTTTCCCTTCTTCCCATCAGTCATTCTTTCCATGTATCTCCTCCTCCACCACTATCACCCTCCACCATTTCCCCCCTCCACTACTCCCTCTCTCCGCCACTGTCCATCCACCACTTTCTACCCCCACACCAATCTCTTGCAACGCCACTTTCTCCCTTCACCACTCTTCCCGTTTACTACTCTCCCTCCACCACTCCCCCTCCCCCTCCCTCCCTCCCTCCTCTGTCCTTGTTATGCGCCAATGAATCTAATTATCATCGATCCTCTTTTCCCGTTCTTGCTCGTAATGCCCTCCGTATACTGCTCTCTCTCTCTCTCTCTCTCTCTCTCTCTCTCTCTCTCTCTCTCTCCGGACAGATAGAGTCTTGTGGTGTATTGAAGACCTCGGCTTTTGATTGTATTTCTTGCCAGATGATTTATCTGGGCACTCCCCCTCCCTTACTAGCCTTGTGCTTCACCTGCAGGTGAACAGTTAGCTTGGTGCTTCACGTGCACAAATTTTATCAGCCTGGTGCTTCACCTGCATTGGTTCGGTCAGCTTCATGCTCGTGCTTCATCTATTCAGGGTTTCGGACGGCTAGCGCTTCACCTGCATTTGTTTTGACAGCCTGGTGCTTCATCTGCTGTAGATTGAGCAACCAGGTGTTTTATCTGCAGGGGGTTCAGTTAGCCTGGTGCTTCACCTGCAGCTGCTTGGTTATCCTGGTGCTTCACCTGCATGAATTCTGTCAGCCAGATTCTTTACCTGTAGTTGCTCTGTCTACCTGGTGCTTCTCCAGTTGTTGTTTGCTTCACCTGCATTGTTCTCTCAAACCTAGTGCTTCCCCTTCATGGTTTCTATCACCCTGCTGCTCCACCTGCTTGGTTTCGGTCAATCTGATGCCTCACCTGCGTGGGTTCTGTCAGCCTGGACATCACCTACATTTGCTCTGTCAGTCTGTCTGTTCCTTTACGTAAAAGGATTCTGTCAGTCTGGTACTTTGCCTGCAGGGGATTTGACAGTCTGGTTCTTCTCCTGCCAGGGTTCAGTCATCCAGTGAACCCGTCACTTACAACTTTATCTCTAGCAGTGTCTCTCCATAACTCTCTGCCATGCCTCACGTCTTCCTCTGTCTTCTCACCGACGCTCCTTCTGCCCCTCCCTCCCAGCGCTGCGCTCGGGATGAGACCAATAAGCCACGTGCCGGCCTGCCCAGCTAGACTCCTCGCGGGTGCCACCTCCTCTCGATCCGCAACCCACCATTTATGTCTTCTTTCTTACGCCGCGCCTGCTGACGACCTCCCACGGCTGTTGACGACCTCCTACGGCTGATGACGACCTCCCATGCTTGCTGACGACCTCTCATGCCTACTGACGACTTCCCACGCACGCTGACAACCTCCCATGCCTACTGATTACCTGTCGCGCCTGCTGATAACTTTCCATGCCTGCGAACGACCTCATACGCCTGTTAACGATCTCCTGCGCCTGCTGACATCATATGCCTGCTGATGACTTCCTGCGCCAACTAGCGACCATCCCATGTCTGCTTAGTGCCTCCATTGCCCACTGACGAGCTCCCGCTCGTGCTAGCGAACTCACGCCTACTTACGGTCTCCTGTTCCTCCGAAAGACCTCCCACGCCTGCTGACGACCACACGCGCCTTCTGACGATCTCCCACGCCTGATGACTATTTTCCACGTCTGCTGACTACCACCCATGCCTACTGACTACCTCCCACGTCTGCTGACTACCTCCCACGCCTGCTGACTACCTCCCACGTCTGCTGACTACCTCCTATGCCTGCTGACTACCTCCCATGCCTGCTGACTACCTACCATGCCTGCTGACTAACTCCTACACCTGCTGACTATCTCACAAAGCTGTTGATTGACTCACAAACGTGATGACTACTTCCAGCGCCTGTTGACACCTCATATATCTGCTGACTTCCTCGAGCACCTGCTGACTACCTCATAAACCTGTTCGATTACTTCCAGCGCCTGATGACTATCTTTTGCACGTACTGACCACTTCTTGCAAGTACTGACTACTTATCAAACCAGATGACTACCTCCAGCGCCTGCCGACTACCTTTTACGCCTGCTGACTACATCCTGTGCCTGCTGACAACCTGCTGTTCCTACTGACGACATTTAGCGTCTGCTGATAGCCTTTCTCACTCCTGCTGTCGACCTCCCACGACTGCTGACGATCCCCTACTCCTAATTACGACCTTACACGCCTGCTGATGACTCCCAACGCTGCTGACGACCCTCACGTCTACTTACTGCCTCCTACACTTACGCCTGTTGACGACCTCTTACGCCTCCTAGCATCTTTCCACGCCTCCTAGATTCATCCCACTCCTACTGACGACCTTCCACGCCTCCTAACATCTTCCCACTCCTGGTGACGACCTCCCGCGTCTGCTGACGACCACCTATGCCCCGATTTTTATTGATTTGGTGAAAGAAAGTTGGAGAGGAAAATCTTGATAGAAAAAATTATGTATTACTACGTGAAGGATCAGATTACTGTATCAAAAGCCATAGTTTGACGCCCTTGTGAACCGTTGTGTTGGCCCGGAAGCCTTCCTAGACCATTGTGTTGTCACTGACGCCCTTCTTGACTGTAGTGTTGTCCCTGACGCCCTCCCAGACAGTTGCGTTGTCACTGACGCCCTCCTGGACAGGTGTGTTGGCACTAACGTTCTCCTGGAGAGTTCCCAATCTACTGACTGTGACTAGCGCAGTCCTTCAGCTGGAATCCCCTGTCTGCCCGGAAGCCGGGTCTTGCTCAGCACATAGTCGCCGTCACTTCGTTAACTTCTCTCCTTGTTCAACCCATCACAGTCCTCGGCAGCTCGTCTCATGCTGGACCACATGGCCCACCACCGTCCGTCTTAAACAGAAAGCAGAGAGGATGTAGTATATAACTCTACGGAACTAACCAGTTTCCTCTCTCTCTCTCTCTTACCGGACTCGGCCTGCGTGTGTTTATACTGCAAGTTAAAAATCTCCAGGTCTTCTTACTGCCAATGGACGAAACGAGAACAATCTTCGCGAAGAACTTCTCACTTAAAAGAAGTCTATTATTTCCCTGCTACTGACTGCAGCACACTTTTGGAACTGCAAGAGATGACTAATTAAATTGTATCAGTCTATATTAGTGTGTGGACCTCTGTTGGTTGTTCAGGTGAGTTACTAATAACTCCTGGCGACCCAAAGAACAATAACTTTTGACAAGGAACTAGATGAGCCTGCAGTTGTTTGGATGTTGGCCATAGGCTGGTCACACACGGTCCAGGCTGGTCACACCTGGTCCAGGCTGGTCACACCTGGTCTAGGATGGTCTCACCTGGTCCAGGCTGGACACATCTGGTCTAGGATAGTCACATCTGGTCTAAGCTGGTCACACCTGGTCTAGGATGGTCTCACCTGGTCTAAGCTGGTCACACCTGGTCTAGGATGGTCACACCTGGTCTAAGCTGGTCACACCTGGTCCAGGCTGGTCACACCTGGTCTAGGATGGTCACACCTGGTTTAAGCTGGTCACACCTGGTCCAGACTGGTCACACCTAGTCCCGGCTGGTCTCACCTGGACTAGGATGGTCACATCTAGTCTAAGCTGATCACACCTGGTCCAGGCTGGTCACACCTGGTCTAGGATGGTCACATCTGGTCTAAGCTGGTCACACCTGGTCTAGGATGGTCACATCTGGTCTACGCTGGTCACACCTGGTCTAAGCCTGATCACACCTGGTCTAGGATGGTCACACCTGGTCTAAGCTGGTCACACCTGGTCCAGACTGGTCACACCTGGTCCATGCTGGTCACACCTGGTCTAGGATGGTCACACCTGGTCCACGCTGGTCACACCTGGTCTAGGATGGTCACACCTGGTCTAAGCTGGTCACATCTGGTCCAGACTGGTCACACCTGGTCTAGGATGGTCACACCTGGTCTAAGCTGGTCACGCCTGGTCCAGGCTGGTCACACCTGGTCTAGGATTATCACACCTGGTCTAAGATGGTCACACCTGATCCAGGCTGGTCACACCTGGTCTAGGATGGTCACATCTGGTCTAAGCTGGTCACACCTGGCCTAGGATGGTCACACCTGGTCACACGTGGTCCAGGCTGGTCATACCTGGTCTAGGATGGTCACACCTGGTCTAAGTTGGTCACACCTGGTCTAGGATGGTCACACCTGGTCTAAGCTGGTCACACCTGGTCTAGGATGGTCACACCTGGTCTAAGCCGGTCACACCTGGTCCAGGCTGGTCACACCTGGTCAAGGTTGGTCACACCTTGTCTGAGCTGGTCACACCTGGTCTAGGCTGGTCACACCTGGTCTAGGCTGGTCACACCTGGTCCAGGCTGGTCACACCTGGTCCAGGCTGGTCACACCTGTCTAGGATGGTCACACCTGGTTCAGGCTGGCCACACCTGGTTTAGGATAGTCACACTTTTTTTTTTAATGTTGAAGGCTCCAGTCACGGACAAAAGTCCACATCGAGGTCGGACCCTGATTGAAATATAGAGAGAATTAAGAAACGGGGAAAAAGACAAGGAAAGTATTTAGGAATTTTTGAGAAAATGAAAGACCTGTTTTTTGAAATGAGCCAGGTCATAGTTATGGGAAAGACTTGAGAGGGTAGAGAGTTCCAGAGCTTCGACGTGTAGGGAAAGAAGCAGTTATCAAAACGGCACACCCTTGAGTTGCC
>JAYMFT010011396.1:0-31659 GCA_038088735.1 Panulirus argus
GCGGGAAAAGGCGAATATATATATATATATATATATATATATATATATATATATGGACGAAGGAAATTTGCTGTTTCCCATCTCATGTCTGTTTTCTGGCAAGACATCTTAGCTGCTAACACAGCTATGACGTAGATGTTTACTCATTCGCCAGTGGCGAGAGGAAAGCAACGGCAGCTCTCCAAGACGAACGAGAACAAACAGTACAACAGTATATCCGAAAATTATTGCGACAAACTAAACAGATGACGACAAACTCTCTTGGTATTTACGAGAGAACTGTGTCGAAGACTCTATTCAAATCACTTGTAATTTATTGTTTCTAAACTACTCCAGGCATCTGCCGACTTCTTCTTTGAAACTCGCTTTGATACGTCAGTCCTGAGTGTACACATGGGTAGGGATCTTCACACTGTTGGGGCCCCCAACTCCTATATGTGTACATTACTACCATTCCGGCTCTTGAATATCCTGAGTCCACAACTCTGTTGTTAAGAAAATAAAGCTTCCCTCACGTCTCTCCCTCTACGTTCCCTTGTCCTAGACTCTAAGCCGGCCTTAGGAAACTATTCTATATCTACGTCTTAATTAAACCTCATAGGAATATATATATATATATATATATATATATATATATATATATATATATATATAGGCGCGATGGATGAAGACTTCTAAGACATATGTCAAACAGAGACAAGATGATCGCATCTTATCCAATTTGCCAACAGTAAAGTTACGGGACCCCAATTAAGACGGTGAGATCTGTATGTCCCCTCACCGTTGCAGATGCCCGCAGAGAACAGAATCTGCAGTTAGAACCAGTGTTAGTCACCCTCACATCTGGCAGTGGACATAAGATAACAGAAGATAGCAGCAGACCCGAGTGCTTTGGGAAAGGACAGAAGATGACTTGATGGTCCATGACGAAGGTCATCTGAAGTCACAAGCCTTAACTGCAGCAAAAGCAGGATAGCAAAGCAGATGGCGCCAGCTTCGACGGCTGGAGAGTCAGTCTTTTGGCGTTACCAAGAAAGGGCAGTTGAGATGATCAAGGTGTAAGGATGGCGAAAATGAAGTATGAGAAAAGAAAAAAAATCGTACAAATACAACTACCGCTCGTTGCCATGAGGAACATCTTCAATGTCAATGACTACCAACACTAAACTAACACTTAAAATAAATAGGCACGGGTATCAGCTGATGGGGAAGCATACAACAATGAAGTAATGCAGTTAAATACGACCAGTAATTTCTCAACTAGCAAAACGGAAATTCCCTTAACCTGTCTCCATTCAGTTGACGAATTCCTGTCCGCTCTTAACAACAGGCCTCCCTGATATCTTCACTATACTTGGGACACTACCCTTCCTGACATCCTCCCTATAATTGGACACTTCCCTCCCTGACATCCTCACAGTCTTTAGATGTATCCCTCCCTGACAGCCTCACACACACACACACACACACACACATGGCATGTATCAAAATCCCAGTCCATTTCAGCCTCACAAAAGCTGCTAAAATCTGGGTGAAGACGGCCAGACGAGTTGGAATAACAATAATTTCAGAGCGAGGGAAGTGGAGAGGCCGGAGGGAAAAATGAACTGGCCCCATGAGAGCGAGGAAACAGCCAGTGTGATGAGACACTCGCCCTCGCCTTCAGGAATGTGTTGACACACGCGTCCTCAAAGGGCGAGTGCGTTGATGCTCTCGCCCTCGTCCTCGATCTCATGAATGTATTGGTACACGAGTCCTGGAATGGCGAGGGCGTTGATACACTCGCCCTCGTCCTCGACCTCATGAATGTATTGATACATGCGTCCTCGAAGGGCGTATTGATACACTCGCCCTCGTCCTCGACCTCACGAATGTATTGATGCATGCGTCCTCGAAGGGCAAATGCGTTGATACACTCGCCCTCGTTCTCGCCAGACGTATGTGGTCTTCGTCAGGATGAAAAAGTGAGGGTTTGGCCTTGGCTGCCACGTCGCCTCTAATTATGCTTAATTTATTCAGCATGGCAGGGGAGATTGGGGAGGGGGGCGCCCTGTGGAATATACCCAGTGTGAGAAGGATTTTGTGTGGGGGGGCCGGGAGTTTGTAGTGTGAGGGGGTCGAATGGTTGTAGTGTAGTGGGGTCGAGAGGTTGTAGCGTAGGGGGGTCGAGAGGCTGTAGTGTAGGGGGTAAGGCGGTTGTAGTGTAGTGGGGTCGAGAGGTTGTGGTGTAGTGGGGTCGAACGGTTGTAGTGTAGGGGGCCGGGAGGTTGTAGCGTAGTGGGGGAGGTAAGGCTGGAGTGTGGAGTGGTTAGTGCATGACCTGTCACACACGTCTTTGTTACATGACTCGTCATTCATGACAGTGGTACATGACTGACTGTCACACATGACAGTGGCATATGACAATGGAGAAATCGTCGTCCAGTCTCAAATGTTCCTCACTTCACCAACACACAACATTACCACACAAACGTCTGTTTACACAGACACAGACACACACACACACACACACTACTCTGTTCCATGTGTCTTTACACTTGACGAGGCGTTTCTTCTATGTCTTCTCTCTGCCCTTCTGTGCTTACCAGAACCCATAAAGACACAGTGGGTAAGAGAACACGGAAATGATGAACAGAAAACGAGGGTGATGACGGCAGTTGAGTCATGCCTCATATTGACTGTCTCCTGCAGCAACCCTCCTGCCGCAGTCCTCCTGCCTGCCGCCGCCCTCACCACCCCTCCTGCCGCAGTCCTTCTACCAGCCGCCGCCCTCACCACCCTCCTGCCGCAATCCCCCTGCCAGGAGCCGCCCTCACCACCCCTCCTGCCGCACTCCTTCTGCCAGCCGCCGCCCTCACCACCCCTCCAGGCGGAGTCTCCCCCTCCCGTCGCTCTCACCACCCTCCTCCCGCAGTCCTGCCACCAACCCCGCCTCACCCTCCTGCTGCAGTCCTGCCACGCCCACCGTCTTCCCACCGAATCCCTCCCCCCCCCTCTCTCTCTCTCTCCATTATCTCCCCTCTTTTTTCTTGTAGTGGTTAGAGGGGAGAAGAGGAGGAAGTGGTTGGTCAGGGGAGAGAAAAGTGTGTGAAATGGGAGCTGGAGCTGAAGAGTGCGGTATAGTGTGTAGAGTTTTTCTAGTGTGTGTGAGTGTGTGGCAGGTCTGCTGGTGTTTTATACGTACATCCTCCCCGGAACACTGGCGTGTGTGTGTGTGTGTGTGTGTGTGTGTGTGTGTGTAGTGATGCCGTTGCTTGTTTGTCTGGCAAGTTTATACGAGCTAAGCTCAGCTCAGCTACGGTAAATGTAAGCTAAGCATTGTTCCTTGTGTAAAATGACTGAGGCGTTCCTGCAGTGTTCTGAGACTTAACGGGGAACTAAAAGGTGTTCCATTATCTGTACTGTCATCCAGGTCTCGGGCATGTGTCTACAGGTTTGTATGGGCGTTGTCTTCACGTCCCTGCCATACTGTACTGTCAGTGGCGACTGATTTGATCTTTAGACGTTCATTCTCATCTCCGATGTAGCTGGGTTACCTCCCCGTCTGTGACGATTTCGTTGAGCCCCCTATTTCAGTAACCTCTCTACCTTCCGCATGTGTGATTTGGGAGTCGAGGTGTGTGTGCGTGTGTGTGTCGTGGGGAGTAGGTTAGGATAGGGGAGGAACATGGCTTTCGTTAGGAGTAAATTGTTGGCTCTCCTGAAGGCGTCAGGATCTGCACCACCCTCCTGCCTGCCGTCCTGCTCGCCGCTCTCACCACCCGCCATCCCGACTCCTCTCACTGTCCCACCACCACGACCCCCTTTCACCATCTCACCATGACGAGCCTCATCGCAGTCCTGCCATCACCATGACCTTCTCCCCACCATCATTATAATCTCAAACAGGACGACCCCTCCCCACTACTACGACACTTCCCAGCATCCCGCCATCAAGACCTTTCCCCCACCTTCCAACATCCACAACCCAGCAACCACTGAGGCAAGTTTACAGCCATAGCAGGAACACTGAGATAAGTTTCCAGCCACAGCAGGAACCACTGAGGCAAGTTTCCAACCATAGCAGGCACCACTGAAGCAAGTTTCCAGCCACAGCAGGAACCACTGAGGCAAGTTTACAGCCATAGCAGGAACACTGAGATAAGTTTCCAGTCACAGCAGGAACCACTGAGGCAAGTTTCTAGCCATAGCAGGAACCAATGAGGCAAGTTTCCAGCTTCAGCAGGAACCACTGAGGTAAATGAACCACTAAGTGGTACAGATCCCCGCAAGGTTCGAATGCTGGTTTCAGAAGCTTCGCACCAGCTGGACAAGACCGCCGTTATGAAACCCCTCTTTCATATTCCTCTAAAACCTCTGAATCTAAAGTTTCGAATATATATAATAACCTGAGGTCTATCAAAATATCCGATAACCTCACTAGATAATCGGTCAAACGAGATAACTTAGCATATCACATCACACACACACAGCAGACTTAGTAAAGACTCGACCAACCCAAGCGGAATACACAACATCGACGATGAGGAACAAAAGAATAACTTTGGCAGTTGATAAAAAGTAAACAGACTTCTCACAAAACTGCGGAACAGAAAAAAAGAAGAAAAATATAACGCTAAGAAAAGCTTACTGAACTTACCTTCATGGAGACGAGGACCCGGTGGGCGGGGTTTGTTTGCTCACGTGAGACGGTGACGTCACAAAGGTCCAGCTGAGCCACCACCAGGGAAGGGCGGGAGGCGGCCTCGTGCGGGTACACGTGCAGCCCCGCGTTCCTCACCTCCACCCACACCCTGCGCCACAACACATATACACTCAGTCCATCATCGTCACATGGAAGACATCTCGTGCAAGTCACTTGGTACGTGACGAAAAAGATTACGTGAAACAGTGCAAGATGGCAAAGTGACTCTTAACTGATGCAATAAATACTGAGCAGATGTATTTCACCACCACTGGGCGCGGAGGAATCTAGAGAACTAGGAAATAAAGTAACATCTTAAAAAAAAAAATACAGTTACTGAGGTACAACTGCATGATCTATTTACATGGAGATCAGTGGCGTTGTATAAAAGAGATTTTTTTTTAGATAATTCAAGACAAATGTCCAAGAACAAATAACTTTAACAAATGAAAAAGAAGAGCAAACTGTAGAGATAATGAAAGATGGTGACAAGGACGTATGGTGATAATAGTGGGAGTTGGTGACAGAGGCAAGTGGATGGTAGGATGGTGATAGCAGGTGGTAAGATGGTGATAGAGATGAGTGGATGGGATGATAGTAATAGTGGGAAGTGGATGGCAGGATGGCGATACTGGGGAAATGGATAATAAGATTGTGCTGGAGGGAAGTGGATAGCGCGAATGTGATACTTGAGAAGTGGATAAGATGGTACCATTAGAGTGAAGTGGATAGTGACTAGGAGAAAGTAAATCAGTAACATAAAACGGAAAAGCCTCTTGGGAAAATGTAACAACTTACGACTGTAATGAGATTATAACTTTATATAATTTAGGGTATATATATAGAGAGAGAGAGAACCGTAGGAGACAAACTATATATCAAAAGCCATCAGAATGATTAGAATTATTATGCCAACACGTACTCCATGGTAACAGGAACAACACGTCCTCACCGCAGACCCCAAAGGGATAAGATGTGACCAAAGCGTCGTGTGAAAGCTTAGCCCCTGACGTAATGTTCGGGTTTAGGAGTGGACAGAGTGCTTCGTGACCTTTTGCGACAGCTTATTAAAAACACAGTCAGCTTATTACAAACACAGCCCCGAAGGTGCGCGAGGTGACCTTGAGAGTGTACTAAAGAGGCCCCAAGGGCACGCACGGTGATCTTGAGGGTGTACAGGGCGTCAATGAGGAAATACAGGGGAGAGGCGCCCTTAGGGGTATACATGGTGATCCTAGGGAGTACCGGAGGACCGTGTGGGTACAGAGAGACCTGAGGGTATAAAACGTGGCCCTAATGTGTACAAGGCGGCAAGTTCCTACATGGCTGCCCTGATGGTATATACAGCGACCCTCAGAGTGTACATGGCGACCCTGAAGGTGAACAGGAGGACCCTGAGGGTGTCAGCAGCGAGACATACAATTATGCAAACCTGAAGTCTTGGCCATGCGAATCTAGACGCTAGGAACCATTGGAGCTCGTCCATCGTCATAAGCGCTCCTCCCCCGTCAGTAGCGCTCCTCCAGCATCATTAGCAGCACATCACATGACTGTGGTGATTCGCCTCCCATGGCCTGCAGCAGATACTCACTTCCTATGGCCTTCTCCAGCAAGAAATCATCTCCTGCGGCTCCCTCGATGACCTCCTCCAGCAAGAACGCATCTCCTGTAGCTCCCTGACTGACTCTCTAGCAAGAACGTATCTTCTGTGGCTTCCTCGAGCCGAAAATCATATTCCACGACCTCCTCCGGCCGAAACTCATCTACAGTGGGCTCCTCCAGCGGGAACTCTCACCTCCCATGGCCTCCTCCAGCAGGAACTCACTTCCTAAGCCCTCCCACTCCGGCAGAAACTCCATGTGGCAACGTCTAAATGGTCTTGTGCCGTGGTTCTATAGTCTGGCCAGGGAGGTAAGCACACAGACAAAGCGGTCTCATCTGATCTTAAGGGTTACTACGCTTAGTTCATTTAATCATGAGTCTACCTCTGTAATTGTGTTTGTAATCTACCTCTGTAACTGTGTGCTTGTAATCTACCTCTGTAACTGTGTGCTTGTAATCTACCTCTGTAACTGTGTGCTTGTAATCTACCTCTAACTGTTTGCTTGTAATCTACCTCTGTAACTGTGTGCTTGTAATCTACCTCTGTGACTGTGTTTTTAATCTACCTCTGACTGTTTTTTTTTATTTACCTCTGTGACTGTTTGTAGTCTACCTCTGTAATTGTGTGTTTGTAATCTACCTCTGTAACTGAATGTTTGTAATCTACCTCTGTAACTGAGTGTTTGTAATCTACCTCTGTGACTGTGTTTGATATCTACCTCTGTGACTGTGTGTTTGTAATCTACCTCTGTAACTGTGTTTGTAATCTACCTCTGTAACTATGTTTGTAATCTACCTCTGTAACTATGTTTGTAATCTACCTCTGTAACTGTGTTTGCAGTGACTGTGTTTATAACCTACCTCCGTGACTGTGTGTTTGTAATCTGCCTCTGTAACTGTGTGTTTGTAATCTACCTCTGTAACTGTGTGTTTGTAATCTACTTCTGACTGTGTTCTTGTAATCTACCTCTGTAACTGTGTGTTTGTAATCTACCTCTGTAACTGTGTGTTTGTAATCTACTTCTGTAACTATGTGTTTGTAATCTACCTCTGTAACTGTGTTTGTAATCTACCCCTGTAACTGTGTGTTTGTAATCAACCTCAGCAGCTGTGTTTGTAATGTACCCCTGTAACTGTGTGTTTGTAATCTACCTCTGTAACTGTGTTTGTAATCTACCTCTGTAACTGTGTTTGTAATCTACCTCCGTGTGTGTTTGTAATCTACCTCTGTAACTGTGTGTTCGCAATCTACCTCTGTAACTGTGTGTTCGCAATCTACCTCTGTAACTGTGTGTTCGCAATCTACCTCTGTAACAGGACGTTGTAATTTACCTCTGTGACTGTGTGTTTGTAATCTACCTCCGTAACTGTGTTTGTAATCTACCTCCGTAACTGTGTGTTTGTAATCTACCTCCGTAACTGTGTGTTTGTAATGTACCTCTATGACTGAGTGTTTGTAATCTACCTCTGTGACTGTGTGTTTGCAATTTACCTCTGTAACTGTGTTTATGCTCTCATGAAAGAAAAGAGGAGATGCATACATATGGGTATGCCCTGACGATGCACTAGCGGGCCCTAAGGATGTACTGTGCAGGGCGGCCCTCAGGATGAACTGAACAGCCCTGAGGAACGATACGACTGCCCTGAGATTGCGCACTGCGGCCGCGAGGGTGTACAGAGCGGCCCGAAAGTGTTCAGGGTAGTGAGGGTGCACAAGGCAGCTCTGATGTGGCACATGGCGGACATGAGGATTAACAAGATCACCATATATGTGATTGCAATAAAGAACATCGAAATACATCTGGATGCAATACAGAACAGAAGAAAATACACCTGATGCGACGAATGCACAAGAAAATACATCTGGCTGTAATCAAACACCATAAAATTACTCCTAGATGCCAAGAAAGCACATGTGGATGCAGTAAACCCACACGATACATCAGGGCGCAATAAATAACAGAGACCTGAGACGTCCAGATGAAGACATAATGACTCAAACAGGAATGCGGCTGCAACGGCAAGACACAACACTCCTCAAATCCATGACTGGTGTCGTTTGCTCCTCCTTAGCCACACGACAAGTTTACAGATGTCTTCCTCTTTACTCTTACCACATTAATCCACGAGTCTCTGTTCACTTCCACTACCACAAATAGCCTCGTTAGGGACCCCCCAGTAGTCTGGCGCTGTTTGATTTCGGACGTGTTCAGTTGTGTCCAGTTGTACAGCGGTATTCTCGTCCGTCCCCCAATGTGTCGTATGCAGGTAGCAGCCGAAGACGTTATGTGTAGGGTTAGGGATGACTGGAGGCGAATTGAAAAGGGGACACTGAGAAGCCTGTGGTGGCGCAGCTGACGGCGAGCGAAGATGACTGAATGGGAGTGACACCTGAGGAAGGCTACAAGAGATAACACAGGTTGGCAACTTTTTTTTCCTTTTTCAACCTGTTGGTGACTGGCTGTCGAAGTCTGTGCACCAAATGTACTTCACAGTCTATTAGTGTGACCAACTGTGGGCTATAGACCAGTGTGGGGTCACAGTCCATGCTAAAGCAAACTAGTGTGACCATGAGTGGATCACAGTATACAGTAAACTAGCGTGACCAATTGTGGGTCACAGCCCAGTCTAAAACAAACTAGTGTGACAGGTGTGGGCCAAAGCATACGGTAAACTAGTGTGACCAAGTGTGGGGTCACAATATACATTAAACTAGTGTTATCTAGTGTGGGTCACAGTTCAGGCTTTTCAGTAACTTAGCGTGACCAAGTGTGACTTCCAGAAGTCTCGTAGCTTCGACTCCCCAAGTGTGAGCCGGATGCAATACCTTTGTTAAACACACACATATTCTATCGAATGAAATAACACTTAAGATGAACTCATTGTCAATTAAACATATACATCCCCTTCTGAACACACACTACGCACTCTGATGTAAAGTGCTGCTGGTGAAACTGCCCGAGACACTCAAGTGACAGACAATTTCTTTTCAATATCAATATTCATCTAAATATTGATACAAGAGTGATGTATGAGTGGAGAAACAGACTCAGTACAGCAAGGTGTAGTGTGTGTGTGTGTGTGTGTCGGGACCATAATGGATTAGTAACAAGGACGTTATAACAGTAAAGATTTTCGATAGCAAATTACGTAAGCTTAATTCACTTTTAAAAATTCTGTTCTCGATAGGCTATATAGAAATCGAGTCATGAGAAGCCCTGATATATGCAGTATAAAAGGGAAAGGGTTATGACTGAAATCAACGGAAAACAAAGGTAAGGAAAATGAGAAGTAGTAAACGTAAAGAAAATGGTATGTAGGACACACTGACAAAAACGAAACGAAAAAGAGAAGCAAGAGAAAAATGGAACACAGAGAAAACGGAAAGTAGTCAACACTAACCGTATGAGGGAGGCTCCGTGCTGGATGTGGGCGTGTCCCTGGTGGGCGGAGGGCGTGCGTGCTGGGGGTGGAACCACCAGGAGGCCGTCCCCGCCTACGTGCAGCTGGGTGAAGGTGGGCAGCGTGCCGGCGGAGCACGAGTGGGAGATCTTCCGCGGGGGAGGCGGAGGCGGTGGAGCCATCACTGTCATCATGGAAAGGAAGGAGAGAGCTAGGTTAGCTACTGACGGAGACACACACTCACACACAACAGTACACTTAGCCTCTTGATCACGCCAAGATTCGCTCACAGGAGAACAGTTCCCAGAGGGAATTCTTATGATAACAATCTTGAACGAATGAGAGACAACTACAGTTAAGGTGGTTCTTACATGTACAGTCACGAACGAAAGTCCCGCTAACATTCCTGATCGAAGAGGTACTGAGGCTGAAGCTTCTACCACAGAGCCATCTATGTTTGAGATTCCC
The DNA here is from genome assembly GCA_038088735.1 of Panulirus argus. Lineage (NCBI taxonomy): Eukaryota > Metazoa > Arthropoda > Malacostraca > Decapoda > Palinuridae > Panulirus > Panulirus argus. The sequence goes on from JAYMFT010011396.1 coordinate 10,157, forward strand.
AACTAGTCTTAACTGTCTACCATAGAGCCATCTGTGTTTGAGATTCCCAACTTGTGTTAAGTTTCCACTTCAGAGCCATCTATGTTTGAGATTCCCAAACCATATCTTTTTGAGATTTCCAACGTGTTTTAAGTTTCTACCAACAGAATCGTATATTCTTAATATTTCTAATGTGTATTGTTTCAACAACAGAGCCATCTATGTTTGAGATTCCCAACGAGTCCTAAGCATCTACTACATGGCCATCTACGACCAAAATTCATGTAGAGTCCCAGGCTTCTGCTACAGTGCCATACAGCCTCCCTCCTCGCCCACAGTCGCGTACACACGTTCACAGAACTCCCTCATTACACTACTTAGCCTCTTAGAACTTACCGGTTGCACGAGTCCTTTAAATACTGCATCGATATCTGTAATGTAACAGAAAATGTGAAGATGCAGTGTTTAAAAGATGGCCTATAGGCAGGTGGTGCAAGATGTGTAACCCAACTACTCACGTGATCACTGGAATGAGAACAGTCCACTTGAACCTCGAAAAAAAGCTTCAGAGGAACCCCATGAGACAGCATCGAACCAAGCCAGAAGCTTCATGTGGACTCGAGACGTACACAGGACTTCCAACCTCTCCCAAGAGAAGGGAAATCAGAGTTCTCAAAACCGCTCACAGGATGAGTATGGGGTGCACAATGAATTTGCTGGGGTTCCCGGCACAAATCAGATCAAAACCTCCTCTTAGACAACTGAGGCTACGCAAGCCATATATCGTAACACATCCGGGCTACCTGAGTTAAAGATGTATGCTATGGACTTAGGGCCTCTGACAGGGGGGTGCAGGGGGTACATCGTACCCGGGCCCGGGGGTCCAAAAGGGGACCCGGGAATTTCCTGGGATCTCAGAAAGTGCAGAAAATCAACAGAACGCTCCAGTCCACCTCTTTTCTCATTTTCCATACCCTTTTTGGCCTTACAGCTCATGGCATAATACCGTAGTGGATGAAAACAGGATGACTAATGGAGAAGGGAAGGAAGGGGGCCCGAAAGAAACTTTGTACCCCCTGATAAAATTCCCCTCAGAGGCCCTGGCTATGGCGAAGCGCTTCGGAAGGCTAACACGGCTCTCTGTGAAAGAGATTCCCATCAACACAATTCAGCAGAGAGACCAACGGGTAGAGAGTACAGGGAAGACTTCACACCCACTACACAGAGAGATCATATTCCTTGAAGGACGCGCAGCTATTTCGAATCTTTTGGCTCAACAAGGGAGACTGGTGAGCGGTATAGGGCGGTATGCACACACGCACACATACAAATAAGAAAAGGCAGGAAACCACCTTCCCCGAGGTAGACGAAACTGTTTCGGAATCCCAAGGGGCCAAAGGAGTGACATCTGACAACCGCTGAAAGCGCTGGCTCACTATGCTGCAATCACAACAGAAAGCCTTCCCTTCCCATATCTAGGTGGGTAGTACCGGTCATATATCCCCACTCCCTCCCCTCTGGCCGGTGGCTGCCTACCACCCTACTGCCCAGAGAGAGAGAGAACATACACCCGCCTGTCTTCACAGCAACATACGACATAATATTCTTGACCCGGTCCGGGTTTGTGGTGATCTCATCCACCCCCTTTACGTAATCCGGCGGTGGGGGGGTCGCCTCCATCTTGCGTCAGGTGAGGGAGGTTTGGAAACTACGATGTCGGGTTGGATCATCGATGGGTCCGGTCCGCGGGTCCCGAGTGGGTTCCGGAGGCCGGCCGGCCGGCTGATGCTTCTTTGTCTCTCGAGCCGCTTCGTCTGCCGCTGTTTTCCTCGTCGAAAGTCTTACTGTGTCTATCTATATACAGAGGGGTTTTCTCTGCCGCTCACAGTCATTTTCACCGTCAGAACCAAAAGATATAAACAGATATAGATAGATGTACACATGGACATAATCATCAACAGAGTTACTTACGCTTGCTAAGCTGCTGCGCGAGAATGTACTCCAAGTGGGATCAGGGTAAGGTGGGCTCCATTGGAGTAAGAAGGTCCTCGACGAAGTAGTATATATTCTTTTCCGTCCACTGACGACTGATACAGCCTCATCGAGGGCGACTCTCTCTCTCTCTCTCTCTCAACCTCCCTGGCCACCACCCCGTCCGTAGCAGTAGCGGTATATATATGTGTTGGAGCCGCTCGCCCTCCCCAGTCAGTTAGAGAGGCGTCTGCTACTATAGCGTGGCCCTTCCCTGGCCTGCAGGATGGAGGGGAATCCAGTGGGCTTGTTGGATCTCCGGATTACGTTAAAGACTTAGCTGTAAAGTTGTGTGTTAGCCCAAGTTGTATGGCCGCCCTCTAGAAATAAAGACTCGATTGTAAGTTGTGTGTGTGTGTGTGTGTGTGTGTCCAAGTTGTATGTTGTGTCGCATGGCTGTCCTTTAGAATTCTAAAGACTGTTTTAAGTTGTGTGCCAGCTTAAGTTGTATGTCGTGTTGTATGTTTGCCCTTAACACATTTATCAACCTGGTGTTAGTAACTGAGGTCTGTACTATTATGATTACCTTTAATTACTTCAATGTCAACTATGTGGTTACTGTGATGTTAGCTTTAGTATAGTTTTAATATTAAAGTTTTACCGTGTGTCTCATTCATTTATTTTCCTAATGTTATGAATAATAACAATGCACTAGACATGAACTTTCGTTTCACGGGTTATAACAACGCCAGCACTTTGTCATCGTCATGCAATCATCCGTCATCGTAACTGGTAAACTACCTTACGGTAAAAAGGGGTGAGTATTTGACTATCTTAACGTAACCCATTTAAATCAAAAGCAATATTCTACTATCTTTCTCCTCGTGTGTGGCCAACACTCCAGATTCAAGTATGCGATAGGTCTCTTAGAAATCGAAATTTGGGACATAAATAGTTTGTGTGTGTGTAATTACCTATTGGGACCGTACGGGGAAGGAGGGGGGGGAGGGGTTACACTCATGTGGCCCTCGACTCGAACATTCTCTACCCTCACACAACTTTTAAATCTATGTATGCTGCGTGCATTAACCATATCTATAATCATTTTATTCCATTTATCTGTCACTCTCAGACTGTAAGAGTACTTCTTCACATATATAATAATTGTGTGTGTGTGTGCTTATAAGTGTACATATTACCCCTATACTCATCTCTATGTTAGTATCCTTTTTGTATATATAGGGAGGGAGCTTTACGCTCGTGGGGCCTCATCTCTTACCATTGCATTGCTGTCATGCAGGCATCGTACTTAACAACAGGCGACGCACCTCCACCTGCCCTTGGCTTACATGCTTCCACGAGTCCAGCAACTCCCCCGCAGAGGAAATGCTTCCTCACGTCCCACCTCTCTTGCCTCACTTCCTATCCCCTCATGTCCCTCCGTACACCCCTCTCTTGCAACACCGCCTGTTGCTTCCTCACGTCTCTCCGTACACCCCTTTCGCCTAACTTCCTGTAATGCCCCTCTAATTCTGGACTCTCCCCTTACTTCACAAATCTATTGTACGTTAAGGTCTTCCTGCCTTTCTAAGATATCATACGTGATCATCACGTCTCCCGTTATCCTTCTGTATCCTACAGTGGGCATACAGGGGAGGTACGGCGCCGCCCCTACCACCCAACCTCTCCTCGCCGTTCATCCCACTTAGGCGTGCCGCCAGGCTTGATGTATTCATATGGACTCTCTCCAGCAGCTCTCTGGGCTCCTCGGGTGAGGGGAACAGATTGTCGTGGGATATCACAACTTCGGCCAGATATGAGTCATATTTATCATCACATACTCCATGTATGTACATGGAAGTCCTTTTTTTTTCTCTAACCTGAATGCTCTCTGCATTCCCTGTCATGGTTCGTACACTGTGGAATGACCTGCTCACCCATTTGCACGGCAGAAGGAAAGGAGTTCTTGAACAATCTGTGTCAGATATAACGTTTCAAAACCTCTGTGTCACACTGTCTGCAATACACTGTCATAACTCAGGTCATTCCATTCATTCACAGTTCTCGATACTAAGAAGAAAATATGTATTCAATTAACATCTCGTCTGATGAATCCCTTGCATAATTTCCTACAATGGCCTTTGGTGGTTTATTCACTGCAATTTTATTTTTCTTTCGGATTGCTGTTCACTGTCGACACCGTCAACGTGAAGGTCACTCTTATTTTATATTAGTGTAAGTGTTTTGTATTCGTCTGCGAGGCTACGGTACACTGTCAGCTGTGACCCTGTCGACTCAGATGCTGACGACAGTGTTTTAACTCAGCGCATTCCCCAACCTGCTCACTACCAGCGAGGGAGGCAACACCTGACTTAGCGCTGCACACACAAACACACACGCCACACACACACACACACACACACACACACACACACCTTTCTTGCATGAAACGTATCAGTTTTTTTTTTTCTCGATATTGCAATAATGGTGAAAAACACCGACCCTTGAGCACGACGCGGTACGACCCTTGGGTATGAGAGTGGCCTGTTCTTTGACCCTGAAAGGATTAGGTCAATTACCCAAGGGTCGTGCACAGCCATGCTCGAGGGTCGCAACGTCGTGGGAAGTCCATCATACCCAAGAGTCGTACCATCGTGTTCAAAGGGGTCGTACCGTCGTGCTCAGGGTTGTCGTACCGCCGGTGTTCAACGAGAGCCAAGATGTCCAACTCGGGCAGTTCTCGTCTCTCATAAAACACACACACACACACACACACACACACGCACACACACAAACCCAGAGGACCAACACTGGTGCACAGAAGACCCCGATCTGTGTCCTTCACCAGTGGAGGACAAAATACGTCCCAATAATCCATCTGTGACTCAGAGCCTTGAAGCTGACATTAATGCAAACGTAATCACACAGAAAAAACCACCACGGGAACTCGAGACAAGCGAAATTACCGCTTGCTCAGCGAGAATATTGCCTTAAAAGGTCACGGACAGTGAGAACCTGAATGAAGACAAATGCGACATTATGTTTCGACTTGGCTGGAGTGTGGTGCCCATTTATCTCCTCACTTGAGACAACTAATAACTGACTGAGGAGGTCCAGCGGAATGCAACGACCATCTTTTTTTTTTTTTTTATCCCACCAACTGAGGTATCACGTTGCAAGTGACTGAGGAGGTCCAAAGGAATGCAACGACGGGACCTTCCCCACCCCCTAGAGAAACACATTACACCAGAGTTACGAATGAGTGGAATTAGTTGCAACAGAGTTACGACTGCGTGCAATACGGTACAGATGAGTTCCGAGTGCGTGGAATACGTTACAGACGAGTTACGAATGTAGGGAGTACGTTACAGATGAGTTAAGACTGCGTAGAATGCGGTACAGATGAGTTACGACTGCGTAGAATGCGGTAGAGATGAATTACGACTACGTTGAATACGGTACAGATAAGTTACGACTGCGTGGTATACGGTACAGATGAATTACGACCGTGAAATACGTTGCAGATGAGTTACGAATGTAGGCAATACGTTACAGATGAATTATGAATGCGTGGAATACGGAACAAATGAGTTACGACTGCGTGGAATACGGTACAGATGAGTTACGACTGCGTGGAATACTTTACAGATGAGTTACGAATGCGTGGAATACGTTACAAATGAGTTACGAATGCGTGGAATACGTTACAGATGAGTTACGAATGCGTGGAATACGGTACAGTTGAGTTACGACTGCGCGGAATACGGTACAGATGAGTAACGAATGCGTGGAATACGTTACAGATGAGCTATGAATGCGTGGAATACGTTAGAGTTAAGACCGCGTGGAATACGGTACAGATGAATTACGACTGTATGGAATACGGTACAGATGCGTTACGACAACGTGGAATACGATACAGATGAGTCACGACGACTGCGTGGAATAAGGGACAAATGAATTATGAGTGAAAAAAATCACAACCGAGTTACGATTGCGAGAAATGAGTTACAACAGAATTACTTGTGAATGTACTAAGTTGCAACTGAGCGAAATAAGTCACAACCGAGTTACGGCTGAGTGAAATGAGTTATAACTATGTTACGACTGCGGGAAACGAGTTACGTCCGAATTACGAGTGCAACTGAGTTACGACTAAGTGAAACTGATTTACAAATGGGTTAGGACCGAGTCAAATGAGTTACAACCGAGTTACGACTATGGAGAGTGGATTATAACTGAATTAAGAGCGAGTGCAGTGAGTTACGAAGAGACGGGGAAAGGGGGAGCTTTCGATCGAATCCTGGTTGCGGCAGTCGGTCCACAGTCAACCCAGCTGTTCGTCCATCCCTAGGAGTTGGTCGATGAAATGGGTACCTGGCTCAGCAGACATAATATAAAAAAATACCAAAAAGTAACTAGGTGCATTTTGACCCTAACCCCTTCAGTGCAGCGCGACGGTGCGACCCTTCAGGATGACAGAAAGACCCTTAAGCACGACCCACAGCTCAAGCTGTTAGAGCGGTGCCACTCGGCATAATATTCATATCCCCAACTGACCACTGTGGTGGGCCGGCCGTACCTACCTGTCAGTTGTCTCAGAGAAAACGGAACTCCCGACCGGCCCCCCTCCAGCCGCGACGTAAACAAACACCCGTGTCGAAGCGCTCGAGCTCTCCAGCTGCCCATAACTCAACTCCTGAACTCAATCCTTTCCGTTTAGAATCGACAGATTAAAGTCAGAATTTAGAAAAATCGTTCGGCTTATATGATTGGAAGTTGAGCAATTATGTAGTCAGGTGTGGCTGAGGAATATGTCTTTCAAATGATCACTACCACCAAGTGCAGCAACCATCCGTTTCCTCTCATAGATAATTCTAGAGAGTTACCATTTCCTTTAATATGTAAAATAGCCATTATGATTAAACAAAATACTGGAAATCGGTGGTTCCCGACCGATGGTTAGCGTACCACGAAAGTAAAGACGAATACGAATAAATAAATAAAAAATCCGTTCAAAAATGATGGATGACATACCACACTTATCTCTACTTGAGTAATGTCGTTATCGTAAGATTTTCTCGCGTTTCAGAACACTTTACTGTCCTGACATGATTTTTGAAATACATATTGACGCACACAGGGTGTGGTACGCCATTCCAAGAGGTTAGGTAACACAGCCGTTTAACCGTAAACTGCGTGACTGTGGAGAGCAGACCTGAGAAATCACTCACCTTTCATTGCTCCAGTTTCTACAACATACTTTCACAGTGGTTCTAAATTACAGCTTTGCACTCCAATTTGTGAATTCGTGGACAGGACACGACATTTATATATATACTTATTCCTAACGAGGTAGTTTAATGTATCTCGGAATAAAACTGCAATCGTCAGTTGATGAACGAAACCACGAAACCAGTCTCGTTCAGTGATGAACGATTCCTCGCATGTATGTACTACCTCGTATAATAATAACACGGTCCTACACCGCCATTACAGAGAAAGTCACGAGCAATAAGGTAAAAAATGAATGCGGTTGACCTTAAAAGGGTAACTTGTTTCTTTTTTTTTTACAAGGATGAAGCATTGGTACAGACCAATTTTTTTTTTTTTGCAAGGATGAAGCATTGGTACAGACAGACCAAAAGTCAGTTTTTTGTCAGTTACTTCGGGCAGCTCAAGAGGTCAGTTCCTTAGAAGAGTCGGTTCCTCCGGGAAGTTACCTAGGTCGGTTAGTTAGGGCCGCTACCTGTCATTTACTTACGGCAGCTTCAGAGGTCAGTTCACCTTCCTGCAGCTCCCTAGATCAATCCCTCACTGCAGCTCCCTAAATTAGCCCCTCATAGTCCACCCAAAAGTCAGTTCCTTTACAACAGGCATTTTCTAAGGCAGCTCTTCAAGGCAATTCCTCTAGAGCATGTTCCTAAACTTATTACAGCTCTGGGTAAGTTTCTTTGGTTCATTATGCAGCCTTGGTTTACCTTTTACGGTCAGTTAATCACTATCTATTTTCAAGTTTCGTGGATAAATCAATCATACAATTATCATGTGTTAGCTTTTTCAAGTTGAGTGATGTGGTATTTTAAACTTATCAGAGTCCATGTCAAGAAGATTATGAATGGATCCGTTACTATCTACAACGATCACTGTGAAGAAGTTCCATGTTATATTTATTGGGTTCTCAGTCTTCTTATTTTCTATACTCCATTTTCTTCCACAAACGAAACACGATACAAAGAAATCGTCAAACTTATATTAGAGTTGCACGACACTCAACGAATCCTTTGTTATGCTTTTCGTCGATACCGGAAAGTTAAAAATTGCCCGCTTGTTTAATGTTGATAATTACCCATTTCTCCAGTCAGTTCCTACCCCCTTCCTTTCCCCTTTCCCTTATGATCCCAGAGATATTGCGATCGTAGTGTCTCAAGCGGGGAAACTCTGTAGCTTAGAGCCGCATTTTCATAACCTAACACTACTAGGTAAGTACGTAAGTCTCAAACATTAGCGATGGAGATCGACTTGAGCACCGGTTTTCACACTCCACAGAAGCAAATCACATACGATCGACTGCGTTTAACAAGACTAGTTTATTTTCGTTGTATATCTGTCGTTCTCAGTTCCATCACAGTTTTGAAGTTCAGGTCAACCAATCGGCAACACCAACGGCCATGGATGTAAATCAACCATAGCATCGCTATTAATCCGCAGAAAAATACAGGTAACTTAACATTTACGTAATATATTTGTAACCCTACTGAGCCTGGGCAAGGGAACGTGTCTCAGGCTTGGTCGTCAAACTACTTTCTGATCAAGTCCCGTCAAATTGGGTTTGATAGTTCCGCCAAGGAAGGCTTGGTGTCCCTGGCTATGTTGTTAATCTAGACTATTTCTATTTCGTCGTAATGTGTTCATGTACTAGTTCTACCATTCTAGATTAGGAGTCACTGGCTAGGGTGTCAAACTTAGATTGTCTCAGATAGTTCTGTCACATTGGATAGACAATTTTGGTAAAATTTCCATTTTTTGGATTTCTTGCTTAGTTGTCACGTAGTCTGTTATAGCTAGTGCCGTCATCAACCGTGAAGCATGCTAGGTGTTTTGTCTATTTCAGTCAAGCTATACTAGCTATCCGGACTAGTTCCGTTAAGCCTGGGTAGGTGTCTGGCCTAGTTCCACCAAGTTAGGATAGGGGTGTGCCTAGTTCCGTCAGGCTATGTTAGGTGTGTCGCGACAGTGGGTCGCTACACTCTAGCTTAATATTGTCAAGCTATGCTGTAAAATCTCTGTTATGCTAGGTGACTGGTCCAGTTCCATCCAGCTATGTTAAGTCTCTGGCCTAGTTCCGTCAAGCTAGGGTAGATATCTCTGGCCTAGTATACTCAAGTTTACCTAGATTTCTATGGCCTAGTGCCGTCAACGTGGTGTGGTCATGAAAGTATATTTTCACTGTCGGTCAAATTAAGTGATGGTATTTACACATGCAAATCACCATAATCATTACTGACACCAGTAAACTATACGTAACCTTAAGGAATCTAAGGCTGACTTGGTATCTATTAAGATGCTGCCATTACCAAGTTTTGAAGTGACTGAAACTGACTGACGCACTGTCATGCAAATGAATACCATTGTCATGCAAATAAATATCATTGTATATGTTAAAATGGACACCGTACTGTCACGTAATTCACCACTTACCACACTCGTACTGGATGTCACAATGTTCTTAAGGTTATTTATCATAGTTTTCAATATCAGGCAAGTGATTAAACATGATACCAATGGTTTACTTACCTCCCGATGCAACTGGCTGACACCGTGTCTGTGGACTTCAAAGTCGTTCTGTAAATCGTCGACAGCAATCAAATCCCTCCAGCTCTCAGCACTGATTCATCCATTTCACATGGACTCACGCAGCTGTCTTCTACATTTATTTTCCAATTGGTCCAAATTGAACCTTTTAGTCCGCGTACCCAAGTCGAGTGAAGAGGATTTCTATTACAGCACTGATTTATGTCCACTCTTCAATCCACTCCAGTATTCAGTTTGTTAAATGTTTTCCAATGGTACCGGTGCCTTGCGCGTGTACTTAATGATAATGTTTTGAGTACCTCACTCACGTGGTACAGACGGTACAGCAAGCAACAGGTTTGCACTATCGAATGTTACCCCCATACAAGGCTTCCGGTACGAGACTCTGACCACGGTACTTCAACTACTGACGTTTTGCCAAACGTACGACTCGGGCAACGTACTTAAAAAAGGAAAACATACGTATTTTGGATATTTTGAAAGGAAACTGGCAATATTCACGAGATTTTAAGAAGACTTTGCTTCATATCAATCATAACTGAACTTTGAGAAGGCAGAGAATAAAAAGTCAACATGAATTTCAATGGGCAACACCAGGTAAAAGTGGTGGAGGAGGCTGACCTTGCAGTAACCGCGCGATTTTCCGCCAGAAGAATTTTAAGAGCCTGTCATACAAAGTGGCTGGAGACAGTGGCCCCTTTCCTCATGCCTTAGCATATGGAGAGGCGGAGGGGAAAGGGAGTACTTCCCTTACCGCGGAAACACGACATCGCTGAAGAAAATTTCAGTGTTGTCGTTTAAGTAGGACATTTGGTTAGATCGTGTCAAGAAATTTGTGTCGGGGTAGGGGCAATGAACGGTTAGGAATTCGCTCTTCACAGAGACAAGACTGTTTAAGCAGGGCTGACCCTATTTGATTATCGGATGATCTAAACCAGACTAATTGATTCTAACGAAGACGAGGCATGTTTAATGGAGGCCGAGTGGACCTCGCTAAACCAGGGTACAACAGAAACACTGATTCTCATGACGCCTCTCTCAGTTAGTAACTACAAGAACCGTCGCATGTCACATCCATTTTGGTGGTATCAAAGTCCTCGAAATTTGTAGAAATGAATTAAGACGGAAATGTCAAGGATGTGATAGTTAACCCATACGGCTTGATGTTGAAAGACAGTATTTGTGTATGTATATTGTTCCTACGCACTAGAGGGAACGGTGGCTTTAGTGTCCCCAACATGAGAATTATGATTTTCTTTTTGCTTTGAAAAATAGTATTTCTTCTAATACTTTCACATTATCTAGCAGGAAGCAAATAGTGTGGGACTGTGAGATAAAGACAACGTCCTTAACCTGTCGCTATAGTCCCACATTAAGAGAACAGTTGAAGAGACCAGCTTTCATCTAGCAGTAGTAGAACTGCAATCAAGTTCATGGATAAGGAAGTATTCAGAAAGCTGTTCACATTGTTCACAAGGCCAAAACTAGAATATCATTCTTAAGTTTGATTACCGTACCAAAAGAAGCTAACAGAGAAGGTTCAAAGGAGAGCAATGAAGATATTACTAGCATAAGGAAAGATGAGTTACTGAGAAAGTAGAGACTTTAAGTCTGCCCACCTTAGCAGAGAGAAGATTGAAGGGTGACCTGATCACAGTCTGTTAGCTTTTAAAACAAGTCGATGACGTAACAGTGAACAGCCTAAGGATATAACATGAAATTAAGCACGAAACTTGTTGAAAAAGATGCGAGGAAGTATTTCATTTACAATAAGAGCGGTGGATGAGCGGAATGAACTGACTGAAGACATGATTAATGCACACATTATACAGAAATCTACGATATTTGGTAATATTCAAGAGATGGGGGCCCCTCACAATACAGTACAAATAAATTATTATAATTAGGTAATTATATACACACACACCTGGCTTATGGGTCAACATGATTATAAAATTCTCTCCACGGAAAAATATAAATAATAATCAACATACGGGTGTCTGTGGTGTAGTGGTTTTGTTATTACTGACTGAGTCAACATAGGCCCGCCAAAGAGTTAGGATTCTAAGCGTGGCAGTCGGGCCACACCTAAACCCAATCGCTTATCCTTCCCTCGGTGGCTGGTCAATAACTAGATACCTGCCTTAAGCTGGAATGTATGTATGTGATGATGGAGATTGCCAGAGAACCTTGGCCCTAAACAGCCGAGGTTGGCGATCTTCGAGCGAGGAGGCGGTCTCCTCCAGCCTAGCTCACGATGAAAAGTGAAAGTGCGTAAGGAATACGGCAGTTTGTACAAGAGATGTGGCAACGATATACAGGAAGTAGTTGCGTTAGGAAGATGGGACACCATGTCGGTGATGTGGCAGATGTCGAAGAGTAAATGATACGGCAGACATGTATGGGTTGTGGCAACTGTTTCAAGTGACGTGCAGCTGTATTGGGGTATTTGGCAACTGGTCAAGAGATATACAGCTCTTTATGGTATATGACAACTGTTCAAATGATGTGGCTGCGTATTGTGGGAAGTGCCGACTGTTCAAGGAAAATGCAGTTGTAGTATGGGCCATGGCAACGGTTCAAGGGATGTGTCGGCTGTATTAGCGTATATGGTAACCGGTCAAGGGATGTTTCAGCTGTATCATGGTATATGACAACTGTTCACGGATGTGCAGGTCTTGTATCACGGGATGCGACAGCTGTATAAGGAACACGTCAACCGTTCAAGGGATGTGCAGTGTACATGTGTATTATGGGACGTGGCAACTGTATGAGAGATCTGTCGGTTGCATAATGTACAAAGCATCTGTATATGGCATGAGGCAGCTGTAAAAGGAATATAGCAAGCTTATAAAGATTGCAGTAATTGTTTAAGGGATTTGGCATCTATATAGAGATGAAGCATCTGTATAAAAACTACAGTAGATATATGTAAGGGATACGGTTTTTGTATTTAGAAATTAGAAGATTCATAAGAGGTGTAGTAGTTAGATAAGGGATGTAGCAATTGTATTTTAGTGATGATGGTTTTATAAGGGGTATGGATTGTGTATAATGAGCGTGGTAACTGTATAAAGGATGTGGCTGATGTATAATGAATGTAGCAAATGTCAAAGGGATGTGGCTGGTGCATATTGAATGTAGCAACTGTATAAGGGATGAGGCTGATTTATAATGACAGCAGCAGCTGTATAACGGATAGAACAGTCAACTGGCTAAAGAGAATTACCGCGAAGTGAATCGGCAACATGCACGACAGTCCCGTGTTGCAGCATCAACAACAACAGCAGTGGCCACCAAGGTCATTGATGGCCATCATCAGCTGGTTCCTGTTTTCTGAAATAACTTTTGTCTTTACGATGCGATTCACACCAGACACTCCACGATGAATAGATTGCTGGTCCTCCCAGCTACATTAGCATCACATATTTCCAACAAATGTGTAAATTTAAAACTCACTATGGTTTAAAGTCTCAACTTAGCTACGAGGGAAAAAAAGATAAAAAGAAAAAAAATCGGTGAGCTCTCTCCAACAACCAGGAACTGGTTTGATGATCAGGAGCTCCAACAGTGCAGGAAATAACAGTATATTATGTCCCTCGCAAGTTCCCAGCTTGGTAGGACGGTTTCATGGGAAGATAAACAAAATTATATTGCTTTACGTTAAGGAGTAATCATCACCTCTCTTCGCTCCCCGCTTTTTTATTCTTAATTGCAATCCATCTTGTTTATGTCGAGAATGCAATAAAAAAAAAAAGAAATACGCCTCTGTAGTTATTTTATCCTCTAACCAGTCCACCTCCGGCGAGTCAATCTCCCGCCTGTGTGGAAGGCAATCTGGCTGGACGCTCGGCCGAGTATTCCCGTCAGTAAATTGAAGTCATTACACGAGGCAGCAGACCAGCACTCCCTCTGCCGCCACCACTCCCTCATCCCAAACACGACGACTTCACTCGCTCGCCTAGGTTCACTTGACTCGCTTGCCAAGCAGCACTTGGCTCGGTAGACTAGCCGGAGCTGACTTCCTAGCTTACCTAGACTTGGCTTGCTTGCATAAATGGAACATGCTTGCTAACCGAGCTGCATTTGGCTCGCTACCCCTGCCAGACTTGGCTTACCATCCTAGCTTTTTACTCCCACTCGCTAGCGTAGCCTTACTGGATCGCTAGCATTCATTCCTAAACTGGACTCGCTCACCTAACAATACTCGACTGACGAACTTAGTTGCATTTGGCTTGCTTTCCTAGGGGTACTTGACTAGTTAGCTTAGCAACACTTGACTCGTTAACCTGGTGCAACTAACTCGATAGCTTAATCACTCTTTGCTGGCTAGGCTAGCCGTTCTAAGCTCATGTGCCTATCTGCAATTGACTTGCTAGCTTACATCCGTTTTCCTCGCAATATGTGATCGCTAACTAAGCACACTCGACAGTCACAAGAACATTTTGAAGCCTCTGCATCAACATTCAACAATCATGGAAAGCCATACAGCCTGTGTTAACGTGTGAACAATCACAGAAACATATGCAACATCTGCAGTGACGTTTAACAACTACAGGGACCCACATACCCCTTCTGCTAACATTTGAATAATCACGGAAAAATCCGCAGTATCTATATTAACATTTAAAACTCACAGGAACGTAATCGGGTTCTGTGTAAACATGTGCAGCCCGTGTTAACATTTGAACAATCACGGGAAACCATACAGTATGCATTTCTGTTAACACCTGAACAAGGGAATATGTAATTCATCTAATAAATATACATAACCTCTTTATTAACATTAAACAATCACGGGAACACATGCAAACTTTCTTTTAAATTTTTAACAAGCGCGAGAACATGTCAAACCTGAACCAAAAGAAACAAATGGAATCACGGAAACCTTTTTATCACTTCAAACAACTAATCCCATCACCACAGCTCATTACTGAAAATAATTTTCATTGTTACTTCAGGGTATGTAAAATGCAACATCCATAACTAATTAGCTTTTGTAGCATTTCTTCCCTCGTTGTCGAGGAACCTTCAATATAACCTTGGTCATAACATGTCGCCCGTATAGCTTTTATGCTGTACAGGCAAGTTACGACCAAGGTCATAACTGGTCGTCGTCATCTAACGTCCATGTAGTCTCAAGTCATCATCGCAACCTTCAACTTAAACTTGCTCATAACCTAAAAGTCAGACGCAAGGGGATCTCAATAGAGTTAATTCCCTGTATGGAATGGCATGAGACTCATAACGTTAGTTTGGATTTTGCTTGAGTTATGAAGAAATTACAGACGTGGCTTGCAGATTTACGTACCCGTATAACTTAAGTTACTTCAACCTTTGGCTATGAAACGTTATTTAGTTGTTTCCCAGTACCTAAAGAATTAAATGACAAAATCCATATCTAAAGCTTCATTTTTATCATTTTGACACTCATGAAAAGGTTTAACGTGGAACAACCTGACTCATAAGGACAAAAAAATCACGTTTGGCCATGAAATTCGATGCTGATGTTTTTGATGTGCTTCGTCCGTTGTAATTTCATTGCCAGTTACTATGCTGCACTGTAGATGACAGAAATGCTTCAAGGACAACCTTTCTAGTTAACAACTTTGCTGTTTACTTTTCTTTTTTGTGTTTGATAAACTTATCTTGCTTTTAATTTACTTCAAAACTTTGTAAATGCTTATGAACGCTGGGTGGCTTTTACATGCTCACACAATCGGTACTGGAAAACGTTAAGATTAACACGATCAAAGAATATTATTTGTCGAATATTATTACATGTAGCGCAGTGGTTTTTGGAAAGCTATTTATTTATTCTGATAGATTTTCTACATAATTGGTCATAGTCGGTGTGTAACACCATGGATTTATTTAGGGCAAAAATATGGAAATCATTTAACGGTAGTCTTGTGCAAAACGTAATATCACATAGAATCCCAGCCCGGCGGAAAATTGTTCAACAATTTGCGAGTAAAACTTCGAATATTTGTTTTACAGCTACTTTTTCACAAAATATTTTGGGGAAATAATTTTTTCCAGAAATCTATTTCTTTTCTGACCTACGTGGATGTTTAGATGAGTCATCTTTAAGAATCAGATGTAACACGTTATAAGAGTAAACACAAAAAAAAAACAGTAAAAAGATATTGACAAAGGTAATAATGATTTACGCAAATCAGATGACTGTATTAATGATTACATTGCAAGTTGGTACAGAAATACAGTTAACCTCTATTCATAAAGACGATAATATTTGGGATTTAAGTTCGTAATATGGTTTTGAAAAAGAAAAACTACATACAGAACTAATAATCCTTTCAAAATTAGTCATTTGTTTGCATTTGTAATTTGAAAAGTAACTGAGCGTTAGGGCATGAGCCATAGTTTTTGACCAAGGAAAAAAAATCAAAGGTTACGTGCTTAAGGTTTGGATGGGTCAGCCATCACAGATGCGACGCTCCTGAGAAGGGGGCTGATTGGAGGAGACGTCCCTCGCCTTGAGCCGGCCACCCTGAAGACCACAACGGCGGATATCGTCCCCGCCAGCACCATCACTACGCACAGCGTCTCCAGCGGCCGGAAAGGCGGAGGACATCCCTCCGACCTGGAGTCGTCCAGACTCAAACAGTAACTCAGCGTCGCCTTCAGGAGTGTAAGGAAGGTGAAGCAGTTTCTCCCGTCTTCGCCGCTGTCGTGTGCGTGAACCACGTAAGCCACGGCTGTAAGGAGACTCAGCAGGAGTGCCAGAGTTACCAGGACACCGAGCGACCCTAGCTGCAGGGTCTTCATCACCGTCCTCAAGGCTACGCCGCAGTAGACCTCGAAGGTAGCGAGCTTCGTCAGGTACAGGAGCACTTCGGTCGTTAGAAGGATAATGCACAAATCGTTCCAGTATATTATGTGGCCAAATCTGACCCTGAGAATTTGGGTGCTGTACTCGGGGAGCCATGATGACTGTGGAAGTGACTTTCTCTTCTCCACTGGCAACAACTCCAGCGTTTCGTTACTTGAGAAAAAACTGCTTCCATCCCCAACGTCTGATTTATCTTCCTCTCCGCCTAAGAAATTGCCTTCCACGCCTGTGCCTTCTTCGCCACCGCCGCGTGACCCCTGACCTTCACTGAAGAAATCTTGCCCACCTCCGTCACCGCCTTGTGACCCATGGCCGAAACCATCTTTTCCTAGTGCGGTGTCCTCCACACTGTGTGAGTTACTCTGGCCAAACCCTGGCTGGCTGTGGACGCCCCCTGTTAGATGCCAGTGGCCAAGTCGCTCGTGATAATATACATCATACATCAAGGTATCGTTCCTTACCACATCGGGACTGAATGCCAACTTGAAAGCCACGGTTAGTTTGTCGAACTCGAGGCGACTGGCGGCGGAGATCCTGAAGGTAAAGAGTACGAGGCAGATGTGGAGGGCCAGGATGACCAGGCTGAGGACGGTGGCCCTCGACGCGCACTTCCGGACGACCTTACCGAGCGCCTGAATCACGTAGGCCACGTACACGGACGCCACCGATACGTTCAACTCGTGAATCACCACAAAAATATGGACGACTAGGAACACGATCGGAAGGACGACTTTTTTCACGTCGTACTTGAGGTCCACAGACGCCACCGAGTGTGAGACCCACCACGTCTCTCCGTCACCCTCAGGAGTCCTCCTCGAACCTCCAAAGTTTTCAAAAATGATTGTGATGGTGGCGGCGGTGGCTGTGCCGGGTTCCACCACAGCCACGGTGAGGAGCACAGCGCGGGTGTTGCTGTCGATCCAGGCGTGGCTTTCCAGCTCGTCCAGCGAGTGGAGACCCTCCCACGCCACCGCCTCCGTGCTGGGACGGCCGCTCCCCGTCTCCTTCAGGTTACTTTCCGCCGCCTTCGTCTCGTGCCGGTCCTTATGTCTCGTCACAGTGTCCGTCTCTTCTCTGTGGCCTGCGTGGCCGGTCATTTGTGGCGGCTTTTTGGACGACCTTCCAGACCGAAGGGGAGCGGGGGTAACCGGTGCGAGTCCAACAGACAGGTCCCCAAGGTAGATGTTATAACCCTCAGGAGGGTAGGTACACCAGCGCCCGGCCGATGACGAGGTCAGCCCCACGGCGGAGTAGCGCCAACCGCTCGTGTGAGAGGCGTGGGCTGGGGCCTCACGATCTCCTTGGTCCAGCAGATGGAATTCACAGTTTGGGAAGAAAGGCTCTGTCGAGTCCAACTTGGACCTGAACTGTCTGAGTGACACCACGCCCTTCAGAGTCCCATTGTGAGTGACGTTCTGCTGAAGGAGGGCCGAAGACACCACCCGCCGAAGGGCGTGCCACACCTGGCTAGTGGCGAGGGCGTGTGGAGGCGTGGGCAGCAGGGCCAGGTAGTAGTGGGAGGCATCCTCCTGCATGGCAGTCAGCCAATGCTGGTCTGACCTGACGAACAACACCGATGCTAGGAGGAGGAACAGCGCCGCGAGGCTGGCTAGATGGGCCTCCCTAACCGCCTCCCAGGCCCGCCTAGCCCGCGAGTGACTAGAGTACCGGCTAGGCAGGTACCTTGTGATGCGACTCACCACGGCCTGAAGGTCCATGACTGACGAGAAAGAAAAGGGCTATTTCGACGTTCAGATCTGACGAGATGCAACTACAGCAAAGGCAAATCCAGCGGTGTGTATGAAGTGTAGAAAGAAGAGGCTGTTGCTATACGTGCAGATGAGGCACTTGGACCATAGACCCAATAATCTGCAGCCAGACTGGTCGGTGAAGCAATCAGCTCGTGATATCCTCTTTACTAAACCACGTCTGCTCAAGACAAATGATCGATTTTGAGGAAATCACAGCACAACGGTTGGGGTCGAGGCTATCGCCTACGCATTATTATCATTGATTTTTATTACTGTTTCTATGTCGTTATAATAAGTTGGTCACACTTTTTGGATTATAAGCTACTGGTTGTACGTTACTCCTTGTATGTGAGTGGTGGAGGCTTCCAGGCTGTGTGGGATGGTGTTGGGATTAAGTCATGTGAGGGTCTGGACCGTGCGTGCTGCTCGTTGCCACGTTCTTCATGTTGGTCCTTCCTTCATCTTGCCTGGAGTACCGTCCAGGTCACAACACTACAGAAAAGGAAATCTGGGCAGGTCAGGCTCTTCGTGTAAGTTTGACCAAGGGCAGTAACCCCTACGGTCTGGACCAGAGGCCGAACGCCCAAAGCACTTTAACGCTGAACCTGAGGCCGTTCTCTTGCATTCTGGATCAAAGGTCGATCGTCGAAAGCACTTTCCTACTGGAGCCGAGTCTGCAATCTGGACTAGAAGCTGACCGTCTAAATCACACAAAGGCTGGGGAAAGATGAGGTTCGTTGACTGTCACACAGACAAGGGCAGGAGCCAAGCAGAACGTCGACACTTCTTTTTTTTTTTTAATGTGTTGAGATTAACCAACTTTCCACGCACATTCATGACATGAGAGATATTCTATATTGAACAAATTTCAGTACATTCCTTCTATATGTAATAAACCCTATATAGGTACTAACCTTGTGTTCCTTCTTGTAATTTGTCGTGAAATGATGAAATTACAGTATGTTCGATTGAAGTACTTGAAATATCATTTAGTTATGCAGTTGCCGTTTAATAGTGGTTTAAATCTCTGGTACTCTTAAGGCAGGTACCTAGTGTTACAGCCAAGGTAGGTACCTAGTGGCACAGCCAGAGTAGGTACTTGGTGGCTTAGCCAGGGAAAGTACCTTTTTTATTGTCTGGCAAGACCACATCTTGGATACCCAGTCCATTTCTGGTCCCTGAATTGATGCTTGCTGCTGGCCCTTGTCTTGCGGGCCAGGACACTCTCAGATACGAGAGCAGTGGCCGGAATGATACCTGCAAAACAGGGAAAGAGTCGCTATATCAAGGGGGGAAAGGGATGGCTGAAGGAGAAGTGACAGCAGGAGAGGCTATGACTGAAAGCTGTTGGTGTCAATGGTGTACTGAAGATGGCCTTTATCCTGATTTTACTTTTCTTTATACACAGTCTATAAAATGAGGAAAACTGAATGTCTGAGGAATTCATATATAACGAATTAAGCACAGCGCAAGAAGAATACACCATGCGGCTTTGAAACTTGATAAAGAGGATAGAATCAGTTCATAGATTGCCGTTATATTTGAGGGCACAACTTTCCCGAGTTTCAGAGAGATTAACTAAATCGCGTTGATGTAAATACGCAAAGAGTATTGCTTCAAATTAAGTTTTGTTTCAGCAACAAACATTGAGTACAATACCAGTGAGAAGTTCACGGCATCATTTTGAGGTTGCATGATGAGTAAGACACACGAGTTTGTATCTTTTACTGAGAGTGAAATAAAACGAACCAAGTTTTAAGTGGCTTGATGGATCAAGATTATCAAAACCTTTGATAATTTTGAATACTTGTATTAGATCACCTCTTAACCTTGTCTTTTCTAAGCTAAATAGATTCATGTCTTTTAATCTGCTCTCGCACGATATGTTTCTCATCCCGGGTATCGTCTTGGTAGCTCTACGTTGCACTTTCTCTATTCAGTCTATATAAATTTTTTTTTATGAAGGGTACGACTACGTGGCCCATCTCGGGTCCTCTTGTCTCAAAGTTATCGGTTATATCTTTTGTCGTGGGTCTCGACATTACTGAAACATGTGATAGAATGTGTTAGAAATCTTTGCCTAATCAACACCAATTCTTTTGGCTTTTTCGATTCTCTCTTTCCCTTAGATGCGTTATTAACGATCCAGTCGTTGCATTATGGCCGTCGTTGATGGAGCGATTCTTTCCATTTATCCTGTCAAGTGGGTTTCGTCCTATTGCCAACCCTTTTATTTTCTTCTCTTTATGAATGATCTCCTTTGTTCATCCTCGAACCCTATTCACCCATATGCCGACGATTCAACTCTACACTCTTCAACTCCCTTCCCCTCCTCTTTCCGATTCTCATTCTTTTTCTTGCACTGAACACATCTCCTCTTTTCGGACTTGTCCGTCATATTCCAAATGGTAAAAAAGTAACCTGGCTGAATCCAACTGCATAAAATCCCTATTTCTCCAGGCGTTTCTCTAAATCGCATTCGCATTCTACTGACTAAAGACAAAACACAAGATAACAGCGTAATAACCTTCCGCATAAACATATTTTCAACTCTGTCCTGGAAACCCCCACATAATGATCATCACAAAATCTGCCTCGCTAAAGATGGGGGAGTGCTATATAGGTGCCGTGAATACTTCTCTTCTGGATATTTGGATTATCCATATCTGCAGGGGTCTCATTAGCATTTAGTGCTTGCTCTCTTTTAGCCTGAGTGGAATCAAATGCCTTCAACATTATTCACTCCTGCTGTTACCTCTATTCAATCATCCGTTTCCGTCCGTGCGTTACTTAGGTCTGAACCAGAGGCGCGCGAGTGGCCGCTGCTTCCCACTGTTTGTGTGGAGACAAACCACTGGAGGTTGACCGTTACGATACCGTTTTTCCTCAAGTGAAACTCAGGAATTCTCTTCTTTCTTTCGTGTGTTCCGCTTCCTATAACCTTCCATTATTTTAAGAGTCGGATCTATCAACACCTGAGGAGGTCCAAATAGCCACAGTTATGTATATCATTTCTATTTGATAAACCCACTATCATTTTTTTTTCCAACTTCGACTAGGGCATACTTTTGCCAGTGTCATGTCGGTTACTTTATATATATATATATATATATATATATATATATATATAT
>JAYMFT010011397.1:0-16857 GCA_038088735.1 Panulirus argus
CACACATTTTTCATCGCTCCCAGAACCCTCGCCCCCTCCCCCACCCTATGACTCACTTCCACCTCCATGGTTCCATTTGCTGCCAAATCCACTCCCAGATATCTAAAATGCTTCACTTCCTCCAATTTTTTCCCATTCATGCTCTCTACAAAAATCTTCTGCTCCTGTTTTCTTCTCACTTTTGATGTTAATGTTGGGTTATCTACATGGTGACTGTAACAGTAGATCCTGTCCTGCCAGTTCTTTAGAAGTGTTCTTTGATATATATTGCAATTGAAATGTAAATGTGCAAATATTCTTAGTACTCACATATTATGGGATTTGTGTTTAGGTAGCACAGATTTTGGTGAAAGTGATGGTGAAGATGATACGCCAGTCTTAAGGAGATTAGAGTCGGAGTTAATGAGTGCTGGAGGAGGAACAGCTGAAATGGGGGGAGACCTTTTTTCTGAAATCCATTTGAATGAGCTACGTAAGCTGGAGAAAAAGCTAGAAGAGGTATGTATTCAGCCATTATCACAAAGCGTAAGTAGTTGAGAATTGTCATGCCAATTTAATGCACAAAACTTTTCTTTCAGTATTTGAGTTTACAGTTTCCAATTTGAAATTTTAAAGGCCACATACATTTGTATTATTCCTAAGGTAGTGTTTTTTCTTAATTTTCAAAAATCAGGCTGATCATGAAAAGAATCAGCTTACTGCTAATCTTAAAGAGAGCCAGGAGGGGCTGGAGAAGACTCGTGGGGAATTGGATGCTCAGCATGCTCGTGTCTCACAGTTGTTGGGCCATATTGGTGCTCTTGTTAAGCTGCATGATCAGGAAAACCCAAGTCAGGTATGCTTTTCATTATGAATTCTAATAATATATGTTTGCTAAAGTGGATGACCAAATTACCCTCAAATTTTGTGTCAGCCATCGGATTATCGTATAACATCAGTCAGATTAACTTTAAATTGTGTAATTATACATTAGGGGTAGTTATATCACACCTATTTCTGGAATTCTGATGGGAATTTTATTTTTATAATGTAGATTTAAATCAAATATCAGATTATGACTCACATTGCTGAGTGCTTTGCTGTCTGTGGCTACTTTTTTTTTTTTTTTTTTTTTTTTTTTTTTTTTTTTTTTTTTTGCATGCATGAATTTCTTTTTACTTCCAAACAACTAATAACCTACTCTGAATGCTGTATGTTAACACAATGTTTCCTGCAACTTATTTGTCTGCATTGAGTTGTGCTGTCATCCTTTCAGTGCAGGATGATATGTACAGTCTCCCTCATACAATTTTGTCAGCATACTGTACTCGTTTTTTAATTAATAATTTTGTGTACTTTAATCCAGTATTTTATGATTAATCTGATTGTTGAACAGAGTGAGCACATCTCATTTCTTTTCCATCCACCCTTTTCCCAGGCTTTTACATATTATGCATAAAGTTTTTTGTGTTTTAAGTTTTCCTTGTCATTTACACAACTAAATATGCCCTTCCTCACCATCTCATTCCCTTCTTATATTTTTTTTTTTCCATCACTCTTCTTTCATTATAGCAGTTTACAAATTGGATTTTCATTTTACATCATGAAAAGGCAAGACGAAAGAGGTATTTCAATGAAAAGTTCGATTTTTTGAGAAAATGGAAATTATTGTAGATTTTTCTTGCTTGAAGATTACTGGTGTATAGGCTTTCTATTATTATAACTTTTATTGTATTAATTGTTGTTACTGTTGCCAGTTTTTATGCAAACAGCTTTGCCAAATGGCTTATTAGGAATGTTTGTTTCAGTTGAGTGCAGAAGACACTGCAAATTTAGTGAGCTTTTTAGAGAAACAAAAGTCTAGGTATCAAGTTGCTTCTAAAGAAATATCAGAGCTAAAGAAGAGCCTGACAGAGATTCAGAACTCAGAAAGTGGGTCAGCAAGTGATGCAGTCCAACAGCTTCGTAATGAAGTTGCAACACTACGTTCCAGGGTTAGTACCCCATTTTTGTATGAGAATAAGAAGATATGAATATTATTTGCAAATATTTCATGGTATTGTGTACTTGATGTTATGTTTTATATCCTTTATTTGCTAATTTTGTGACATAATTCTGAAGTCAGGTATAAATGTGTATTTAGTAAGATTTTGATGCTTTTTCTGTTTACAGCTGGTTGATGCTGAGCAAAAATCCATTGACCTGGGTAATGATGTAGGCATCCTCAGTCAGATGATGAATAGTCGAGAAGGGTCATTGTCCATAACAAAGAATGACTTAGGGTTAGTTCTGTGCTTTTCGGTTAACATTGCAAATCTTTTATATATTACATTTTTATGAGTGAACAGATTGGTAGTAAATTTGTATGTGTAGCTTTTGACATTGACACTATTATATGTGGTTGCAAGTGAAAAGTTGCTAAGGAGAGTTGGTGGTCTGCAGAGGAAGGCCAAATGATGGGAATACATTTAAAAAGTAGTTTATTATTGATGTCTTCATTTGAGTTAATCCACTCTGATGCCAGTTATCCTAAGCAGTTGGGACTGGACACCATCTGGTTAAGTGAAATTTCCTGGGAATTGAGGTTTAAAATTTTACTTGTGATAAAAAAAATAATCATTTTTTGCTTATTATTAGACGCATTTCTGAGCTAATGGTGTAATAGAATACTCCAGTATACATTAAGGAATCATAATATAGAATGTGAAGTACAGAATACAATATCTATATTTCCTTACAATTTTTGTACAGGTACAGTCTTTCACATTATTACGTTGTGTATAATATTTGAAATACTGTTTTATGTTTTGAATGGTTGATGCTTTACAGAATTTTTTTAAGAGAAAAGTACAAAAGTCATGAAAAAGGAGTTCTTTAGTTATTGATTTTATATTGCCATGGCCACTCCTTTGAGGGTTTCAATTAGATCAGGCATCAGAGATAAGGATAGATAAATAGCAGTCCCAAGAATAGGTGAACCATTAGTGTGAATGCTTAAATATGCTTACCCTTTTCTTTCATGTTGGTGCCTTCATGCACAGTGAACCACTCTTATTCAAAACTTGCTTATTCAGTACAAAAGTGATAGGTGCTAGGATATTAGGATGATATAATTCTATTTTTCACTGTAAAGGAAATGGTGTACTTTTCAGTGGATGCAGTTACTTTCAGATCTCTTATAAGAAACTATATTTGTTGCAGGACTATCGCTGTAGAGGAAATGGTGTACACTTTAATGGATATAGTTACCTTCAGATATCCTTTAACATATTATATTTGTTGCAGAACTATCAGCGAGGAACTTGCACAGTTATACCACCATGTGTGCACAGTCAATGGTGAGACACCATCAAGAGTACTGCTGGATCACAGTAAACAGGGGCACAACACAGATAAAGGTATTTCATATATTATGTTTAATAATTTGTCTTTACATTTAATTGTAGAAGAGGATTATAGTTTCTCAATTGAGTTGGATCATTTTATTGCCATGACTTATGTATTTGATAAGAGCAATAAGAGTAACAAGGGTAGCAAGACTTCTGTACAGGATTGGGCATCCCTGCTGTTTATGCTGGCAACAGGATTGAGGCTAGGGACACTTTTGTAGACCAGTGTTTCCCAAACATTTTTGATCGTGACCTTAAATGCAACCTTTTCCATGCCTGGTGACCCAGAGGGCTGATATGTAATATAGTATGTATGCTACATTATTTTGTCCATGCAGTGTTCACACACACGGCAACAACTCATGTAAGTGTGCTATCTGTGTAGTTAAATGGACTTGAATGGGGAAATGGCAACATTTCCCCATTCAGGGTCATTCATATTCTTGGAAGTTACCACATCTTTCCAAACAAGACGATACAATCACACATCCACTGAACAGGCATTGCTTCACATCAATACATCATCTTCACAGCTCGAACGGTTAAGATGTTGGCGAAAACTTAATTCATTACTAATAACCAAAATCTCAATGGCATTGAATCCTCAGAAGTGGCAACATGGTACTAGGAATGAGCATCAGGCTTTATGTTCATGCTTTCTGGGTGACTTGGTGTTCCAGTACAAGTTTTAGACATGACTGACTCAAATCTGTTTCAGAGTATATATGGAGGCTTTATTGGCATCCGGTTTACTTTTGTCAGTATTTCTGTAATTTCTCATGATTCCCTAGTTTCATTGTGTAATTATGATAGTAATATTTTATAACTTATGCCAAAAATATTTTTTCCCCCAAGACGTTACTGCGACCCTCAGAAACATCCTTGCAACCTTCATTTGGGTTGCGGCTCAGGGTTTGGGAACTGCTGTTATAGACTGATCCCAACAAAAGGTTCATATGTCCTCAGGAGGCTGTATGCACCTCGTCCACTTCATGTAATTGGGAACAGAATTAATGATATCAGACAAATTTTTCTTTTGTATTTGACAATTAGTAATTGGTAGAGGCCCTCTGAATGTATTTATCTCACAGTAACAAGCACTGTTTGAATAAAAGATATTGTGGTTAATATATAACCCTAATTTCATGTTCCTGTCACAGAAACTTTAGTTTATTATTCCATATTTACTCAATCTGTTTTGTTATGATTCCATTCATCACTTTAGTTCTTGGGTTAATGTGTGTCTTTCAGGAGATGAAGATGGCCATAAGCCGTCATCCCCAACTTTAGCTGCAACACACCTTGAGGCCCTTCGATCCAAACTTCGCACAGATGTTACTCTTTCAGATTTTGTAAGTGTTTGGTATTGGAACTGTCTGCTTATTAGCCTTAAATTAATTACACACCTTTTGAAAGAATGAATGGCAGATGATTGTTCATGGTTGTACTTTACTGTAAGGCCACAATTCATTTCAGTTAGGAAGGAGGTTATCACAGTAAGAAAGGATTACATGAAGGTTTGTTTAAAGGGGGTTCTTTTTCATTCTAAGTCATCCCATTATGTCCTGGGTAACTATGAATAACTTTGAGTTCTTGTTGGATATTCTGGTTCTTCACAATTATCTACTTCCTTCAGGTGGACAATAGTGATCCAATAGCAGTTCGTGAGATTGTGGACACGATAGTGGACCAGATTCGACACCTTAAGAAATCAGTAGAACATACCATAGAGTTGAGCAAGGAGAAAGGTCTTGTCAGAGAGTCTGCTGCTTCTGATAGTGAGTAATTTTCATGGCTTTTGATGTGGACATATCTGTGATTAGTAGTGTTTATTTGAAATATGATGAAAGTAGGGAAATGTATATATGGTTTTTTTATGAGTATGAAAAACTTTACTTAAAGTTTATAGAAAATGTCTTGTCTTTAATATGTGAATGGTTAATGGTATAGGCAGATACATATTTGCATATATAGAGTGAATCACAGGAAAATGAAAAGATTGCGATGTCTTGCCATGATTGCTCCATTTACTCTGAGATGTAATGCACATAATTAGAAATGGGGGAAAGACCAGTATAAAGTGCTCAAAAAGTTATTAAAGCATAAGATTTTAATGGTAAAAGAACTTGCTCAGTTATAGATAAAAAGAAAATCTATCATTTCATTGAAGTAAGAGTTAGAAATAAGGGAGTTTGAAGAGAATCCCTGAATTATGCAGTTTATTTGTCTTTTAAACCATTTATTAAGTGGTATGCATAGTCCAGCCTTTCATAACTTTTGGATTAATATATATTGAAAAGTCAATTATTTACAACTAGCTAGGTAACACACAAGAACAGAACTTAATATTTACACATTCTCAGGTGGATTGAGTGAGAGTGAGGTTCAAGAGTTGCAGGAACAAGTGATTAAGCTCAAGTCTTTGCTGTCCACAAAGAGAGAGCAGATTGCCACTCTGCGAACTGTCTTAAAGGCCAACAAGCAAACTGCTGAGGTGAAATTTCCACCTTGTAATTATATTAGAATAACAGATTTCTAGATATTTAATGTAGAAATCCTTTTATTCGTGAATGTCTTGACTAAAAGAGTTGGTAAAAGTTACTTTTTATAAAGAAACAGACTTCACTAAGTCCTCAAAGTGTAGATGTATTTGAAGTTTTTGTTGCAGTTCATAGTTTAAGCAATTCAAGACTTTGTAAGGATACTGTAGATATGGCACAAAAATATATGTTCATACAATGTAGTAATTTTTTACTTGATTTGTGAGCAAGAGAGTAATATCAAAATCACAATTCCTCCAGGTTGCTTTAGCTAATCTGAAATCCAAATATGAGACAGAGAAAAGCATAGTTTCTGAGACGATGATGAAGTTGCGCAATGAACTACGACTTCTAAAGGAGGATGCAGCAACATTCTCAAGTGAGTAATTATGATTAGCATACATAGGATATATTTAATTACTGAAACCCTAAAAATTTGTATTATATGAAACAACTTCTGATATAGGAAGGAATAGGGGAGGGCACTGTTATATATGTAGTGTAAGGCTGTTTTTACTGTAGTCTTTGTACTTCACACTCTTTATGAATTCAAGTTTTATATGCAAGTCTGTACAGAAAATCAGGATTGGATGCCTGTCTCTTTCACATCGTCTTGTCTTTTCATCCAATTTTTCTTTTTCTGATGGTTGGTTCTTGTTTTGCTCTTGGATGTGTTTGTGACATTAAAACAAGATACCACACATCTCACTACACTTCTTTTTTTATACTTGATCGCCATTTCCCGCATTAGCAAGATAGCACCAGGAACAAACGAAGAAAGGCCACTTCTGCTCACTTCCAGTTTCTAGTTGTTATATGTAATGCACCAAAATCACACCTCCGTTTCCACAACCAGGCCCAACAGACCTTTCCGTGGCTTACCCCAGTTACTTCAATACCCCTGGTTCATTCCACTGACAACATGTCGACCCCAGTATACCACATCATTCCAATTCACTCTATTCCATGCACCCTCCTGCATGTTCAGGCCCCTATAACTCAAAATCTTTTTCACTCCGTCCTTCCATCTCCAATTTGGTCTCCCCATTCTCCCTGTTCCCTCCACTTTTGAAACATATATCTTCCTTGTTAATCTTTCCTCATTTATTCTCTCTCTCTCTCTCTCTCTCTCTCTCTCTCTCTCTCTCTCTCTCTCTCTCTCTCTTTTAGGCTCCAATCACAGACAAAAGTCCACATCAAGGCCGGGCCTTAATTGAAATATGGAGAGAATTAAGAAACGGAAAAAGAAAAGACAAGGGAAAGTATTTATGAATCTGAGAGAGTGAAAGACCTGTCTTTTGAAATGTGTTAGGTTATAATTATTAGGTAAAACATGAGAAAGTAGAGAGTTCCAAAGCTTCGACATGTAGGGGAAGAAGCAGGTATCAAAATGACCCAACCTTGAGTTGCCAGTGGTCACACAATAATCATTTGACGCCGCAGCTTGCCAAGTATTGCGTGGTCTTGCTCGTGGTGGGGGCACACAAGCAGCCAGCTCTCGTTAGCGAAAACCAAAGTAATACCTATAGAAGAGGGAAAGTGAACCAACACTGTGGTACAGCGCAAGGGGGTCAAGTTTAGATATTAGTCTGGGACAGTTTATAAGTTGGATTGCTTTCGACTCAACTCTGTTAAGTAAGGTTACAGAGTTAGAACCACAACAAATGTGAGAGCAGTACTCCATACAAGGACGAATCAGTCCCTTGTATACACGGAGCAACTGCTCAGAAGAGAAGAAGTTTCGACATCTAAATAAGACACCCAGTTTCTTACAGGCAGACTTAGCTATTCCCATAACGTGGGGTTTTCAAGAAAGAGTGGATGTTATAGCAATTACAGTATGTTCATTAAGTCAAGAGGTGGAATTACAGAACCGTCAAAAGAGAGACATGAGTTGTGAGGAGTTTTTGATATAGATATGGATAGACTGGGGGCGAGCAAGTGTGAACATGTATATGTGTATACGCATGTGTATGTATATGTATGTATATATGTATATGTTGGTATGTATATGTATGTACTGTGCATATATGTTCATGTATGTATATATATGTGTATGTGGGGGAATGGGTCTTTCTTTGTCTGTTTCCTGGCATTACCTCACTGACACTGGAAATAGCAATCAAGCATAATAATAATATTAAAATTGCTACCACCTAAGTTGTTTAGTACTAAAGAAGTGATAGACTGGAGCTCTAAACTTAAACATGCATCAATATTCTTAATATGATACATCTACAACTACAAGTGTAATGTAAAATGCCAAATCAATGAATAGAGCATTGTCTTCAATCATTTCTAAGATGTTGTGATAATGACATTAACCACATAAAAATCCTTAAAATGACAAAAATCTATGGTTTAAATATTCAGTCTTGTAATTTTCTTGATGTTTCTTGTCAAAATATGAAAATCTGTACCACATAACTGTCTACTATTTCTCACATACAGGCCAAATTACTAACACCACCGTAAAGTTTCATGAACCTTTGATAACATAATAAAGATGTAAAAGAACAAACATGCATTTCAAATCTATAACAACTATTTTTGAAGAGTAACATCACACTGATACAAAAGCTGTTCAAATGTGTAAAACAGTGAAATACCACTTTCAGTAAAAAAATCAGTATCTACACCATTTATGTAACTAAGCTGCAGCTTTTCTTAAAAAGCTTTAAAATGTTAATTCTAATGAAGTTCGTATCTTATAATCTCTAAATTCTCAACTTATGATTAAAGAAGTGCTAAAGTTGTTATATTTTGCAAGTCTAGTGCAAATCAAATGACCAAAACTATGAAACCAAAGTTCTTACTTCACTAATATGAATGACAACTAATAATTTGGGTTTGATGGTCAAATCTAAAATCAATGCATTAACCAATATCAAACTAACAAAAACTTTCTTCTTACGAAAATAATTATCTTGAGTTATGTATTCAAAAGATACCAAAAATATAGGACAATTACATCTGCACTTCTAATAACAGATGAGATGTTTTTAAAGATGATTGATTAAGAGAGATACATAGATAAATATATACCAAATTCTTAGACCCATTTCTCAGTATCCAGTCACCAATCAGAAACATTTCATTTCTAGAATGAAGGTGCAATGTGTAAGTGTATAAGAATTTTTTTAAAGAAGAATTCTTATGAATTAACTGAGGAAACAATACACATAAATGCACATTCCAAAACAGAATCTCCACTGGACAATAATATGTTATCCTTTCTCATTCTGTAATAGCAACCTTACTTTAGGAATAACTTTAATCTGAAGAGGAACAAGAAAGTTTTATATCTGCATATCAAATGACACATTCACAGAACATTAAATCTATAGCATATGAATTTTCTTTGCTCTAAATGAAAATTACCCTGGGCTTGTAGATGATTGTATAAACAAGACCAGTAGACTTAAAGTGAGGGCAAAAAATGATAGCAAGGTACTAAGATTACTGCTATCTTAATTGTCAATAAATGCAAATCTCCAGGAAGTATGATATACCTTAACTTCTACAATTATATGAAACAAAACACTCAAGTTGTACATAAATCAAATGGAAGCCTGTCTATACATTTTAAGCAAAGCATCAGCAATGTGTTGGAAATATAATGCCTGAAGGTCATATGTGAATGAGGCGGGTTGATCAGGAAAAGAATGAAAATGCAAGGTATAGTAAGTACAGTCCATCTGAAAAAGCTGACCAGGGTATGCTGAAATAGTATGAACATATGAAAAGAATGAGTGAAGAAAGACTGATCAAGAAGATTTATGACTTAGAAGTGGAAGAAGCAAGTAGGAAAGGGGCAAACAAGGAGAGGGAAGGGCAGAGTTTAAGATGGCTTTAGGGAATCAGGGCCGGAAAATTCTGGGGAGTGAGAAATAAACATGAAAGAATGTATTGGGGGACACAATCTGTCAATGGGTTGAACCAAGGTATATCAAGCGGTCAAAGTAAAATATTGGGGAACTTGACTGTGGATGGTAGCCTCTGGTTTCAGCACGATATGCATGAAATCTAGAGGGTGGATGTGTACAAGTGAGATTTCATGTTCATTTATTCTTGGCCTGACCTCGATAAGGCAGAAAAAACAACTGGCTATAAAAAAAAAAAATTGCAACTTTAACAATCATTACAATCAACTTTTGAAATACAATAAAATAAGCCACTTAAAATTTAATAAAACCACGAGTTATAAAAATTAGAGCTTTTGCAACATTACATAAACCTACCAATTTCAACTGTTGAGCCACAAAGTACAATAGTACAAAGCTCTTTGTTTGAACATATATACACTGAACTTAACTGAATGAGATGTGCAGAAAGCCTTGGCACATTCTCTGAGGTAATAAATACTGTCTGAAAGTGTTCATTTATTCCAGATAACTGAAATCATTTGTGATCAGCAATGGTGGTTAGTATTCATTAACATAAATATTACCATCAAAATAATCCTTACTACAATCAAACAATAAACATCAAAGATAAAATATCCTTTTCTTTAACTCCACTGTAATTTGTATTGAACCTATGAGCAATAAAACAAAATTAATAATTTACTTAACCTTTGATTATACCAATCCCAATCACATGCTGAATGTGAATGTTCTGTTCAAATTCTCATCTACAATTTTAACCCTTTATGAAATAATTCCCATTCATAAACTATTTGGGAACTTTGGAGCATTAAGTATCATCTAAAATGCATGAGTACTGAAAAGCAAACTGTATAAGTAGTTTCTTCAGTCTTATATATTGAAAACCCAAGATATTTATTCCCTGACAAGCTTTTGAATATATCATCTAAAGTTTAAGTATCATACTACTAAATGCACTAATCACCTGTCTGTAATAATCACAGAAGTTTAATATCAACTCAGACAAATATCAATACACATACTTATTGCACTTGTTCAGATTTGCTTTTGATGAGCATTTTCCACATAATCACTAATGTCTTTCAAATACCCCATACTCCTGCATCTTTATTCCTGTACTGAACATCAACACAGGAAATATTACTATGTCCTCGTAATTCACATATAAACATTTTGTCCTCAAATATAGACTAATAAGTGGTACCATCTTACACCCTTGGATATATCTGATTTCTTATTTAATAAATGTCTGTGAACTTCCCTGCACAGCATTACAGAGTCATCCAAAATCATGTCACATGGAATAAGTAACCAAGCTATCCAATGGTGTTTACATATGGCACCTGTTATTTAAGCCACTTGATAGAGATTCAGGTATTCATTAGTTAATTATTCATATCAGTTCTACATTCTATTTATGCTTTTATACAAAATCAGTATTATACATTATCAGTCTTCTTCAGTAAACTGGCCTATGCTCATCAATATATTCATTTTCAAAACTAAAATGAAGCTGAAGTATTTGACTAGATCATAAAATGGGTGGGAACGTAGATATCTTAAGTCACATTAGTTTGGTAAAACACATTATAAACCTGCAGTCTATGAAAACAGAATGCATTCGTGTATATCACATGATGTTAATGACTGAAAAAACAATTTTTACAAGGCTCAGCTATTAACTGTCTTACAACAGACATCAAATATTAAAACACAACTCTGTGGGGCAAAGCCAAACCCAAATCTCTACAAAATGTAACAAATTTATTTTCTGTATGGCTTCAGCATTTTGAATAACTATATATTACTTACCTGTATATGGCAGGAGATCATATTTACAAAATCAAATAACATGGTTTTACCTCTTAAGTACTCGAAATAATGCAAAAAAATGAAACGGAAAAGAAGTAAAGAGCTAGTTTCTTGCTGATGTAGGAAGGGGCAATTTACTTCCAGCTGGTTTTCCTCTAGACACAGAGGATGGCTTGGGAATGGATGAACCCTGTCGGTGAGCTCTTGGTGAAGGTATTGGTGAAGGAGGGGTGGTAACTTGTTCAGGAGTGGAACTAGATGTGCGGCGACCTGGTCGTGAAGTGGCTGTACTACTACGGGTTGCAGAAGCTGAGGATCTATGCTGAGAACCACGGGTCATGGAACGTAGATCTTCTGTAGCAGGTGAAGAACAGCGAGATGTAGCTGGAGAGGAACTTGTACTCCCAGTACGACTATTACTACGGCTACCTCTGCCAAAACCATTAACTGGACCATCCAATCCAGGGGAGGAACAACGTGAACCCCCTGGGGAGGAACTGCAACTTGTAGGTCTAGATCCTCTACCCCTTGGAGTACGTACCTGTGGTTGCCTTAAACGTGACCCCACAACATTAAGAGTTCTAGGACGACCTTCTGTCTCTTGTGGTGATGAGTGTGGGGAAGTAGAACGGGAAGAACTTGGGGACACTGATGGGGAAGTTGGAAGAGCTAATCTGGATGGAGATGTACGCAAATTTTCATGACTGAGAGACTTTGTACGTGATGGAAGTGGGCCACGAGAAGGAGAAGGAGCAACAGTAGACACTGGTCTACTGGGACGTGAAGGTGGGCGAAGCCGTGTCACTACATTATTGCCAGCTGACCCTGTGCCACCTTGGCTGCCCCTTCTTGGTCCTGAAGTGGTCTGACCATCCCTATGACTACTGTCCTGGTCTTCCTGACCACAAGGTGAATCACTCTGGTGTCCCAACATGCCTGGAGCAGGTATTCTACTTGCTGAAGTAATTGTGGAAGGTTGCCGTAAACGGGACCCACCTAGATTATTGCTACCACGACTCTTGTTTTCCATGTTACTACCTTCACTGCTGGTAGATGGATGACTGACATAAGGGCGCTCTGAAGCTCTCCAGCGAGAAATTCGAGAAGGATGGTTCTGTGGAGTGGGCAGGCGACTCCTGATGACTGATTCATCTATACGGATACCAGCATCAACCAAGAATTCATCCGTGGTAGGGTCGAGTGTAGACATGCTGGGGAGAGAAGCATGATGAGTAAGGCGCCATGGGGGTGAAGCAAGGGGGGCATGGGGTCTTGGGCGGGAATAGGGAGTAGGAATAAGACATGGGGGGATACGAGCTAAAGGGTGAAGACCATGCTGCAGCCAGGAAGCACCCAGGGGTCCAATAGGATAAGCTGGAGGTGAGGACCAAGGTGCTAACTCTGCAGTGTCTAGTAAAAAATATGGATGGGGAGGCTGCTCCATCATTCTCGTTTCATGTTCTCGAGCTCCCAATGATCTTTCACCATCATAGCTGAACTGAGGATAAGGTTCTCGGGGATACAGTTCAGCAGCAGCTAACATTTCTGCATGATAAGGATCTGGGCTATAAGGTTCAGTAAAAGCAAGAGAGGATAAGTAATCTTCAGGATGATCATATGAGAAGTGAGTAGGGATAGATCGGGGGGAATACATAGCAGAGAGATGGGGTGCAAGAGTAGGGGGAAGACCATGATAAATGTAAGGGTCATCAGATTCCCGTGGATAAGCAACACGACGTGGTCTACTCTCACGCAGAGGTTGGGGAGACCGCTCTCGTTGCCGGCCCCCTGCTGAAGAGTCACTCTCACTTGTATGACTACCAAACTGTATGTGGTGTGGGGACGGGTCAACAGAACGTGAAGAGGTGTTGAATTTTTGTGAAGAGGCTTCTTCTTTATTGGATGGATTATAGTAATGTGTAGATGAATCTGAATATTCAGTGATTTTGTTATGATGTTTAGAAGCCTTGTCTGAATGATGGGAACGAGTTTTATAAGCATCAGATGATTCACTCCTTCGAGAAGATATATCAAAATGTTGGGCATTATGAGAAGCTTCGTAATGATGAGAAGGAGGGCTACGTCGACGTGCCATTGTATCATATGAGTTTCCAGGCCGTTGAGAAGGTTGGTGGCGGTTGGGCTCTTGTTCATTTTCATATTCCTCATTTTCTGATGAACTGTGATGGCGATGACGGGTATGTTGTGGAGGCCAAGTGTACATACCATGAGGACTGGGCGGACTAGCAGTACTATGAGAGCTTGGTGATTGAACCTTGGTTTCTTTACTAGTGTGCCGACGACCATCATAGAGAATATCTGGGTCTTCAGTGTCTGAATGACTGCCTCGTCCATCTATTGACCATCCTCGGCCAAACCTGTTTCTTCGAGGTTCTTCAGGACTTGTATCTGCAGATGCTACTTTTCTCCGCCAGCGGGGACGAGAGGTACGTAGCCAGAAGACCTCCCTCGCAGAGAGCTTTTCCGATGTTCTTTCTCCACTATCATTATTCTCAGATGCTAATGAAGAATAGGCTGATCGCCGGGATGATACATGTTTGCTACGAGTGTCCGAATGTCTCTTACGGGAATCTGAATGGCGATCCCTTGATTCTGAAATTCTATCTCTGGAACCTGACAGACCTGACAGACTATCTCTAGAACCTGAAAGGCTATCTCTTGAATGAGAGAGATTATCTCGAGAATCTGAAAGTAAATCTCCAGATTCTAAATGTCTTTCCCGTGACTGTGATGACCTAGTGACACGTGATGAAGTTGATGACGGTGGATCTCTGGTGATCCTTGGGGACTCTGGTGAAAGCTGTTCTTCCCAGTCAATAGTAGGCTCCTCAGGGCTTAGAAGAACTTCATCACATATATCGCTTATGTCCAATTCGTTGTCATCGTCATCATCGTCATCAAGAGACCACTCAGAGGGGTTAGTAGCAGAGCTAGGAGATGTGTTAGTAGTAGAAGCTTGGTACCCACCACCCCTGTAAGGCATACACATGCATGAGTTAGATATCTGGAGTATAATACTGGTCAAGTGCTGCCTGGGCCATAAACCTATACAAATATGCAAAATGAGGCACTGATGTAAAATTTAATCATGCAACAATGTCTTATCCTTTAAAGATCACATATCTACATCATGGATCATCTTCCTAGGCACATATCCAGGATTTGGTCAAGATGGAAGTGAATTATGAATCTGCCAAGACAATGAAGATAAGCTCAAAACGAGTTGTATGTTGTATTACATCTTTGGAGAAATAAGCAATTTAGAGTTATCTGAACTCAAATTCAGCATTTTTTGAGTTCTCTGAATTAAAATTCATTCACTAATATCAGTTATATACTCATTAAGCTTAATACAGAAGTATGTTTATTTTGAGTCTGGTGACCATCTTGAATGAAAATAAGTCTAAGGTATTTGATAACATATACCAGATGACAGCTATATTCACAGGAGTTTTGTTTGATGAAACAAATTAACGGGCTTCTTTACTCCACTGCAGGAAGCAGTTGAGACCGCATCAGATGAGGACACTCAAGAGGAGTTAGCCGAGTGCCTGGGAGGCATTGCAAAGAAGGCATGGATCATACATGATACAGTTACTTGTTGATGTAAACAATTGTTTGCAAATCAGCATATGGATGTTTGCAAACTTTTCTGGCATCAATTCACATTATCTATAATATAAAATGCAATTTTAGTACTATACAATACAAAGCAGTATACTAATACAGCCATGATGATTCATAAGTTTCAGAAAACTGAGATATAAATGTGAAAGATTTTATGAAGCACAAATTACAGAAAATTTTCATACTTTTAGGAAGAGTGAAACAGAGTGAATGAGTGGTGGCAAATTTTATACATTACAGCAATTCTAAAATTCCCTAATTTGACTGAGAAAAAGCCCCTGAAGTGCTTAATAAAATATTCACTGTATCTTAATAAATTCTTTAATGCAATTAAAATTCTGTTCATCCTCTGACATTCAACAATTTCATCTATGCATATTAATGAACTACCAACATGCTTAAAACACTGTATTCTATATCTTCTGTCCACTTAACCATATCTCTCAATGATCCCCTTACTTAAACTTGGTTTTACTAATAATGCAGTTCTTTTTAAACTATTTTGATACATCAACAACTAAAAGGATAGACATCTTTCTTGAAAATGAAACTTACGAACATGAAAGGCCCAGGCAACAAAATGTTAGCTATAGCAATGATAAATAAAGTAACTAACTGCACAGCTAAAAGTCTAACATATTGTGCTCAACAGTATATAATAAGAAATTCTGTAATAACTTTTGTAATATATGGATTAAACAGCTTACAAAAGGCTTTTTACATACCTTAATAACACCTACCACTTATCAGCATCTAATATCAACCTTTACTTATTGCTATGAATGCAGGGGCCTACAGCAAGAAGGAAGGTAAAAGGGTCAATAATGAGGTTGAAGGTAGGAAAGGTACCTGGAATGGAGGGGATCATTGCTGAAATGGTGAAGTATGGAGCAGAAAGTGTGATAGAGCGGATGCATTTGATATATAATTTATCATGGAAATAAGATTGTCCCTGAGGATTAGGTGAAAGCTATCACTGTTACTTTACTCAAAGGACATGGTGCTAAGAACGTATGAAGTGATAAGAGAGATGAAAGCAAAATTAGGGAAAGGAAGTGCAGAGATGGAGTGTAGTGAAGAGAAGTCTGTTTGCAGATGATACCGGGATGTTTGCTGAAAGTGACGAGGAATTGAAAAGGTTGTAGGTTTGTTTTATGATGTGTGTAAGAATAGGCAATTGAAAGGAGAAGCAAGTAAAAGCAAAGAAATGGTGTCTGAAAGGAAACAGAATGAAATTTAGATTTTGCAAAACCCTATAGAGTGAAAGAAGAAACTGTACTAAATTGTGTTACAAATATGGAAGGAGAAAGACTGGAAGAAAAGAAAGAATTTAAGTATTCAGGAGCTATCTTGGGTAAGTTTGGCAATATGAAAAGGAGAGCTAATGAAGAGAGCCGTACAGAATAAAAGAGTCACAGGGTCCATTAATAAAAAAATCAAGGGTGGAAGTGTCAGTATGAAAGTGAAGAAAGTCCTCCTGACCCTGACATATGCAGCTGAAACATGGACATGGAATGAGTCATAGATGTCTAGAACCAAGGCTGTGGAGATGAGCTGTTTGAGAGGACCATGTGGTACGACTAGATAGATAGATAGATAGAT
>JAYMFT010011407.1:0-16857 GCA_038088735.1 Panulirus argus
TTCCTTACACTCTATCACACGCTCCCACAAATCTTGTTTCAGGAGTAATGTGTGTGTGTGTGTGTGTGTGTGTGTGTGTGTGTGTGTGTCTGTATGTGTGTGTGTGTGTGTATGTATATGTACATGTATGTGCATATATGTGTATATATGTGTATGATAGTGGATAAGTCTTTTTTCCGTTTCCTGGTGCTACCACACTAGCGCAGGAAATGGCGATGAAGTAAAATGAATAATGAGATATATTTACATATACATATTTCCTTCCTTTCTTTCTCAAGAGTCTGTTCTATCTTTTTGAGGTTCCTGCAGTTCTCAGGAAGGCAACCCATTCCACTGGCCAGGACTGTAGGCCATAAAGTGTTGTTTTGTTATGTATGCATCCGTGTGCTGAGAGTACAGGTCTTTCACTTTTTCAAAAATTCATAAATGCTTTCTTTTGTCTTTTCTTTTTCCATTTCATAATTCTTTCTATATTTCAATTAAGGCTCAGCCTTAATGTGTACTTTTGTCTGTAACTAGAGCCTTCAACATAAAAAAGAAGAAAAAAAACTAGTGGTAAGTAATCAGTTTTAATTTTGGTAGTTGTATCATAGGCATGAAGGGTCCAGAGATGTTATAATGATAGTTGTAGTGTTGTAGGGATGAGTGATGTCCAGGTCATTGATGGAAAATGTGACTTCTATTTGCTTGAGGAGTATAGCTACTGATGGGTATATGTCTGATGGGTTGGAGTTTAGGACTGAGTTAGGAGGGTAGTTGCTTAGTTCCTGTCATGTTATCTCAGTATATATGTGTTTTGTTTGAGTTATATTTGTTGGGGATGGGGAATCAGTAAGTAGAGATTACTGAAGTGTGAGGCAAGTTTAAGCTGTTCATTTCTACTTAGGTTGATGTTTAGTTATATGGAGTGGTATGTTAGTTATATGGAGGCATATGTGTTTTGTTTGTGTTATATTTGTTGGGATGGGCAGATCTGTAAGTAGAGGTTATTGAAGTGCAAGGCAAGGCTAATTTGTTCATTTCTACCTAGGGTTGATGGTTAATTATATGGATTGGTATGGCTGGGAGGTGTATAGTGCTGTTGCATGAGTGATGTCCAGAGAGTAGATGGGGAAGTGTGACACATTTTTGTTTGGGGATTGTGGATTCTGATAGGTGTTTACCTGGTGGGTTGGAGTTTTAGACTGAGTTAAGAGGGCAGTTGTGTTGTGCTTGTAGGGTTATTTTAGCGTGTGTGTTTGAATGTATTATATTTGTAAAGGGTAGGGGTGCTCCGTGAGCAGAGGCTACTGAAGTGTGATGCAGGATTCAACTTTTTATTTCCACCTAGGGGTTAGTGATTAGTTATGTGGTGGTATGGATGGGAAGGATATTAAGCTATTGCAGAGACTTGACTGCTGAAGCTGGATTGTATTAGGAGGATCTTCATTTCATTGTGTGAGTGTTGAGTGTTTGTGGTTACTAGGCAGCAGGTAGCTGTTCTGAGTGAATAATTTTTGTGGATAGCAGCACTGTTATATTTGATTTTGAGAGGATGGAAGATCGGGAAGATGAGGTAATTTAAATTGGAGCAGATGATTTGTTTGTAGTGGATGCTAAGGTATTCTTTTTCTTGTCCACATCGTGTGCCAATTAATTTCTGAGGACATTTAGCATGTGTGTTGCATTGCTTGTATCAGTGGAAGTGAAGACTGGGTGGCCTGTTGTTTTGGGATAAATTGTATGGAGGATTTTCATGAGTCATGTTTAGCAGTGAGGCTGATGTGTGGCTATTTTTTGAGTAGGCTTATGAGTATGTATGTGTGTTCTTTGGTAGAAGGAATTTCAATGGAATCAGTTTGGAGTATTTCGTGAGCAAAGGCTGAATTGGGGTGTTAAGTATGTATCTTCTTTAATTTGTGCCAGAGTTTGTTGCTATGGGTCTTGTAGCATGTGTGTTGCATTACTTGTATCAGTGGAAGTGAAGAGTGGGTAGCCTGTTTTTTGGGGATAAATTGTGTGGAGGATTTTCATGAGTCATATTTAGCAGTGAGGCTGCTGTGTGGCTATTTTTTGAGTAGGCTTATGAGTATGTATGTGTGTTCTTTGGTAGAAGGAATTTCAATGGAATCAATTTGGAGTATTTCATGAGCAAAGGCTGAATTGGAGTGTTAAGTATGTATCTTCTTTAATTTGCACCAGAGTTTGTTGGTATGGGTCTTGTAGTTTATTGCAATGAGGAAGGAGTGTCAGTTTACTCTTGGTCTTTCTGTGATTAGATTAGTGATGGTGTTATTTAGAATTTAGATTTTTGCCTGATTTCAGTTGATGGTGACAGGTTTCATATGAGCTGGTTTCTTTGCTTTTTGAGGTGTGTAACACAGGTATTGATTGCAATGCTCTTCCTGCCTTAGAGGAGAAGCCTTTTCCTGCTCTTGTACAAAGTACAGCCTTTAGCTGTCCCTGGCCGCTGTGTTGGACCATGGGCCATACTCAAATATTTTATGAATTTACTCATATTTTCATTATTGGAAGATGATGGCCTTGTCATCATCTCCCAACTACTAATGCAAGCCAGTGACAAGAACACTGGACCACCAGTGTAATTCTGTATTCAATGCTACACACCCATAATTGAAAGGCACTACACCATCAAAAGCTCCAGCTGCACTCAATGGTAACACTTCCACTGCACATCATTGTCATCCATTAAAGGCTACTCAGAACATTAGCCATAGAGCATCCATTCAGACAATAACTCCCAAAACTCCCTAACCCCTAGCATAATCACCCAACAAAAAGCAGCACAAAATGCTGCCTCACTGTTCAGACACAAATCCTACTATTCCACAGAACCTTAGCAACAAACTAAACATCCTGCAACTCAGTGCCAATGTCAACAGAAACAAGCTCACAAAAATATCAACCAACTCTGGACACACAACATCGTTCTTGAAACCAAACCCACATCCAAATCCTCTTTTCCACATTTTTCAGATACACAACTGTAAGAGAAGACAAACAAAAGGGACAAGGAGGAGGACTTATAAGACTTGTCTACCAAACTCTACCCTTCTCCAACACCACTGATATTACAGAATACCTTGCAGATAATGAAGAAAACACCCTAGAAATACAATCCATGAGAATAAAACTTCATAAAGCTATTACAACACAACATCTACATATCTCGCCACTCCATGTGACCCTCAAGCTGTCCTTTCCAACTGCAAAACCTAACCAGCATATCTAACTCTTATCTCTGAGGAAATTTCAGTGTCTACCTTCCCACCTGGCTCAGTGCTTACACTCAAGTTCCCCAAGGTGAACAATTCATAAACTCAGTATCCTCAACCTATGCAACCAGCCATCCATTATCCTAGCCCACCATCTCCAGCATTCAACCTCATCAGACATCACCTTCTGCTCATCAGTCCTAACACATGGACTGATAACACTCTGCGTGACCCACCCAATCCATACAACCATCAAAAAGACTTAAATAAACAACAAGAAAGCAGACTTTCCAGTCTTCACACAGTACATGGAAAAAAAATGTAGAATATCATCAATATCTCCAACCAAGCCAGACAAAAGCATATATCACAGGAACACAGAAAAAATATTAACCAAAATTCTCCCCAAAGGTACACTTCTCATAAAACAAAGAAGTCTGCTCAGACAGAACCACTCACCATTATTAGATAGTAGAAAGCAAACATAAACTCTAAACTAGATAACACCATCACCAACCTGAACACTGATAGGCAAACTACCAATTGGTACTTCTTCCTCAACACAATGAACCACAAGACA
This sequence comes from Panulirus argus, assembly GCA_038088735.1. Lineage (NCBI taxonomy): Eukaryota > Metazoa > Arthropoda > Malacostraca > Decapoda > Palinuridae > Panulirus > Panulirus argus. The sequence continues at coordinate 3,796 of JAYMFT010011407.1, forward strand.
TACAACAGCCAACACTGGTGCATGTAAAAGAAGTTTTGCACTTACTGCACTAATCCAGGCCCCACTCATGAAGCACTTCTGACCAGTTCCAATGACATACCTTTCAAAGAACACATAGACATACTCATGAGACACTGCTCAAATATCAGCCACAAACCAAGTTCACATATAAATAGGGAAGTCATGGACAACCTACACAAAATTTATGCAGAAACAGCTGCCCATCTACCCTTCCCTCCCACTGATATAGGCAGTGCAATTAAAACCATAAAGAACTCTCCTGCAACAGACCCTGAAAACTTATCAAACTTCACATAAAACACTTGGCCCAGTTACAGTCCTTGTACTTACATACAACTTCCATCACTCCTAGTCATAAAACAAAATTCCTGACATCTGAAAATTTGCAGCATAATACTAATACCATTCCTAAAGCCCTTCAATCCACCAAACTCTTCCTCCTGCTATTATCCTATTTCTCTTTTGCCTTCAGCATCCCAACTCTGTTAAGAACTGATCTACAACTAAATGAAGCAAAATATCCTACTCTCATCTCCACAATATGGCTTCATAACCAACTGCTCCACTGCCACTTTACAGACTGACCTCACACAACACATTCTAGATGCATTGAATCAACCACAAACCATGATCCACATAATATTGATGGCAATTAACATCAGCATAGCATTCATCACTTTCCTTGGACAGATTCTCACACAGAAGATACTTGACACCACCCTCCACAACAGTGACGAAAAGTGATTGACCAGTTTCATAGATAGACACCACGTCAGAGCCACTCATTGATGTTTTCACCTCTAAAACCCTTATACTTTACAATGAAGTCCCCAAGGAACTGTTTTCTTTCTAACCCTCCTCAGTCTCTTCTTATATGACCTCCCATTACCTCCAGCAAACCACAACATGATGGTCCTCTTATATGCAGATGATCTCATCATCACATCATATCCTGATGCCATAGTAGCAACAGCAAAAATGCAGTTCTGTATGCAACAGTTGAAACAGTGGCTGACCCAGAACAGAATAGCTGCATCTCCACTTGAGTCTGCAGTCACTCTTTAAACCCCAAACAGATATGAATCCAGCTCACACACACACTCCAGTCACACTGAATGGACAATCACTTCCACTGAACAAAACACCAATCACTCTAGACATCACACATGACATTCACTTCCCAGACCAATAACATCAACACAAAAGCAACACAAAGTGAATGCCCTCAGAATACTAAATGACATCTAATTTGGACAAGAAAATGAATCCCTTAAAATCTACACACAGTTCACCCACTCCATTTTAAACTATACCTCACCTGTCAAGTCTTTTAATCCTCTTAGAACAATCATTGGCTGCCTGCCTACCACAAAAACACAACACCTTCACAATGAAGCAAAGATTCTCCCAGTAAAGTCCTACTGTAGCATGCATAGTACCCTATAAATAACTAACCCCAAGAAGATATAAAAACCTTACCCTGCCATATGCTTCAGTAACTTCTATTCACAGATCTCCCAACCCCAACAAATATAACAGTGTTAAAACGTGTACACACAGAACTAACCCAGTGAGCAGTAAACCATTGATCTCCCCACTCAGTCTTAAATGCTAACCCACACAAACACACCCATCAGAAACCATACTCCTCAGAGAAACACATATCATATTCTCCCATCTGTGCTTTGGACATCACCCATCACTACAACACTACAAGTACCTTCTCAGTATATCTGAAGACCCTTCATGCCCACAAAGCAACTATCATGAAGACAGCTGTACCACTAAGCATATAGTTAATATGAATGTTGCAGACCCCCTCCTTGGCTAGCCGATTTAGCATTCCTGAATAAAACATTTTATTTGATATATTTTATATTCATCACTTTGAGAGTCACTTTTGTGACTGTGTAAATGAAAATTATTTACATTTCATCACTTACATGCATTTATTTTGTCAACCATGGTTTGTTGTACCACCTGTGTACAGCATTAAACAAGTTGCATCTATGATGTCAGTCTTTTTCTCACTTCCATTAGATTGCTTTCCTTTTCCCTTTATATTTTTTGCAATTCAGGTTTCTTAAGACTGCTTATTACTAGTTATATCATAAATACATATTCATACATATTTCCTGTGCAGTTTCAGAAAAAGACGTAGTTGGTTCAGTTATCAGCCATTATATCTTTATCGTTCAGCAACAGTCATATTGATAATAAGACTCGACTTTTATATATCTCTGGTTGAGATGAGGCTTATATACTTGTTTCTTTGTTGTTTTACTGTTCTTTTATGATATTCTTTCATTCCATAAGAGAGAGATAGTTGTTTAACTGTATTACTTAGCTATTGAAAATGTTCATCAGTGCTTAGGAACTGATCTGGTTAGAGCATCCAGGTAAAATAAAATATTCTTTTTCTTTGGTTACAAATTTTCTTTTGCTATTTCAAATATCATTCTACCAGCTTATTTGAACAAAGCTTAAGCATTTGGATGGCATACAGTGTTTTTCTGGTACATTTTGGCTGATTTTGGCATATTTCAGCATTTTTTAGTACCTTAAGCTGCCAACATTTGCAGTCTGAGTTAGGTGATGAGTCAGTTCAAAATAAAGTAGCTCACTATTATTTTTGTATGTATTGTATTGTCATTTATTTTCTTATTGTAAGTGATGTTTAGTGTATTACAGGTTGAGCATCCCTAATCTAAAAATCCGAAATCTCAAATGCTCCAAAATCTGAAACTTTATGAGCAGCGACGTGACATTACAAGTGGAAAATTTCACACCTACACACATTATTTTTTCATTGTATTAATGGTATTTTATATATTTTACTATTAAATACTTATATGTGAATCAGTGTAAGAATATGATTGCTTATTAGTAGCATATAAATTCACGATCAGGAATGAAGGTGATGCCAAACAACCACAGACTGTCCACATGGGCAGGTGAGGTTTGACACCTTAGCTTTCTGATGATTCTATGTTGCACAAACTTTTTTTCGTGTGCAGAATTATTAAAAATATTGTATAGATTACCTTCAGGCTCTGTTTATAAGGTCTATATGAAACATAAATGAATTTTGTGCTTAGACTTGGGTCCCATCCCCAAGATATCTCATTATGTATATATTATTCATCATGACAAATGTGGAAAACAGGATGGTATAAAAATAAATGAGTTAGAGCTGAGATATATCTCAACATTGTGACTGTTCAACTGTCTTCCTCAGAAGATACTGATTCCAGCATTCGTAAGGACCATGTTTCCCAGCAAGTGATGGTCACCTGGTTGGACACCTTGGCATGTCGCTTTCTGATTGGATCATTTGTCCTGATGCCTCCACTCGTTCACAGCAATCTCTGCTGCCTGATGTGACCAGCAGATGAACACAGACCTTGTTTTAACATTGTCTTTAGTAGCAATGTAAGTGGCTTACATCTCTGCCAAAGACAACGTTAACACAAGGTCTGGGTTTGTCTGCTGGTCACTTCAGGCTGTGGAGATCACTGTGAACAAGTGGAGGCAGCAGGACAAGTGATCCAATCAGAGAGCTACATGCCAAGGCATCCAACCAGGTGACCATCACTTGCTGGGGAACACGGTCCTGCCAAATGCTGGAATCAGTATCCCCTGAGGAAGACCATTAAACGGTCGAAACGTTGGGGTATGTCTCAGCTCTAACCCGTTTGTTTCCATACCATCCTGTTATCTCATTATGTATATGCATATATTCCAAAAAAAAAAAAGAAAAAGAAATATAAAACATTTCTGGTCCCAGGCAATGCAGATAAGGGATACTCAACCTGTATTTGGTAGAATGCTGTATATTATTTCCATTGTTTACATAAAGTTTTAAGAATTATTTTGTGTATTTTTGGCCTTCGGTCCTTAACCCTGTATGATACAGTAAATTGATATTTTTGTATACTTTTTAATAAGGCTTATTTTAATAGGTTCTTGACTAATTCATACACTAAAAATGATGTACATACGGAAGAATATTAAGATAAATACTCCAACAGAAATATAGGTAGTACACCAGTTTATAGTTTAGAAAGTTTTCAGTTCTGGTAAGCGAATGGTTGTTGTATGGTTCAGAACATACCTCTTGTACCAGATGAATAGTGTAAATTGTAATTTTTATATATATCATTATCTTCACATGATGTGGTAAATGTAATTTTTATTTATCATTTTCTCCACAGTTCTTCTTCAGTATGTTCTTACCTAATGCATGAACTGATGGTTATCTACGTATTTGAAAATGTAGAATACAGAAAAGGACATATTTAGCACTTAGACTCACTAATACTTGTGTTTAGATCTTTCATCTTTCATGTGGTGAGTGAGACTGCAATTGTATTTTTTGTACATTTGTCTTCACATTTCTTTTTAAGTAAGTTTGTGATTAATTTATTCACTAATAATGAGTTATATATTAAGAAAAATAATAAACATTTAGGTGGTACAGTAGAATGTTGGCAGTTCAGCAGGCAAGGCAAGTGAGCAAGCATATTTTAGTTCAAAGCATTTATCATTTTTTTAGTAAGTGATGCAGTAAAATGGCAACTTGGTGCCAGAAGTAGAAGAAAAGTCATCATTTGTTCACACCCATCCTCTAGCTGTCATATTTAATACACTGAGACCACAAACCCTATCCACAACTAGGCCCCACAGACCTTTCCATGGTTTCCTACGGCTGCTTCATATGCCCTGGTTCAGTCCATTAGCTGCATGTCACCCTCTGTATACCACATTGCTCCAGTTCACTCTGTCCTGTGCATGCCTTTTACCCTCCTGCATGTTCAGTCCCCCAGCACTGAAAATCTTACTCACTGTATCCTTCCTGCTTTCGGTCTCCCTCCGTCTCCTTGTCCTTTCCACTTTTAACACACATATCTTATTTGTCAATATCTTCTCACACATTCTTTCTATATGTCCAGATCATTTTAGCACACCCTCTTCAGCTCTTTCACCCATGCTCTTCTTATTACCACATCTCTCTTTCTTACCCTATCATTACTTACTCAAGTCAACCATACACACATCATATGTTGTCGTCAAACATTCCACTTCCAACACATTTACCCTCTTCCATATATTTTCATCTGTAACCCATGCCTCACATCCATACAATACTAACCTCTTTTTCCCCACATTCCTCAGTGCTCCCAGAACCTTCACCCTTTCACCCAACCTATGACTAACCTCTGCTTCAGTGGTTCCATTCACTGCTAGTTCTTTCCCAGGTACCAAAATCACTTCATTCTCCCCAAGCTTTCTCCATTCAAACTCACATCGCAACTAACCTGTCTCTTTGCATTGCTATACCTAATAACCTTACTTTTTTTCATATTTACTCTAAACTATTTTCTTTTCTCACACATTCCTAATCTCAGACACCAACTTCTGCAGTTCCTCACAGAAATCTTACACCAGTGCTGTGCCATTATCAAACCACCTCCTCCTCCTCCTCCTCCTCACTGCATTCTTACCCGTCTCTCCAAGACCCTTGTATTTACCTCCCTTGCCACCCCATCATTAAACAAATTAAACAGCCTTGGTGACATCACTCTCCTCTACCATAGATCACCTTCACTTGGAACCTCTCACCCTTCTTTTTACCTACTTTCATACATGCCTTACTCTCTTGATCAACACAATTCATTGCTTCTAATAACTTTCCATCCTTACTGTATAATTGCAACCCCCTCCATAAGGCATCTCTATGTAACCCATCATAGGCTTTCTCCAGATCCATAAATGCCACATATTAATCCTTCTGTTTTTCTTAGTATTTTTCAACCACTCTCTTCAAAGCAAACACCAGATCCACACAACCTCTACCACTCCTGAAACTACATTGTTCTTCCCAAATCTGATACTCTGTGCATACCACCACCTTCTCAATCACTATTCCTCCATACAACTTGCCTTTATGCAGTGGCACTATATGTGCATTCCACCAACTCCTAAACACCTCACCATGATCCATACATACAATGAAAATCCTAACTAGCTACTTAACAACACAGTAACACTCTTTCTTAAGAGACACAGCAGCGCTCCCATCCACTCAACCTGCCTTGTCAGATTTTCTTTTACAAGGCTTGCACCACCTCTTCTCTTTTACCTAAACCAATTTCCTTGACTCTCACTTTGTATACCACTCTTCCAAACACCCTGCATCTTCTCTGCCACCCTCTCATCAAATACATTCAACAGTCCTTCAAAGTACTTACTCCATCTCCTCTTTACCTCAACACTGGCTGTTACCACTTCCCCATTTGCCCCCTTCATCAATGTTTCCATTTGCTTTCTTGTTTTACACACTGTATGAATCTCCTTCTGAATCATTTTCTTTTTCTCCCCGTAACTTGCTGATATTTACTCACCCCAACAGGTCATTTACCCCCTTTTCCAGTCACTGCACCATCCTCTTTGACCTCCTGACACCTTGTCTTGTACATCTTCCAGTCGCTCAAATTCTTTTTCTGCAAGTGTTACCCTTGTACCTATCTTTTTTGCTTTAGTGCAACTTAACTTCATCATCCCACCACACATACCCTTTCTTGCCTGTTCACCTCCCACTTTCTGCATTTTCACTCTTCTCTTGCACATGCTAGGACTGCTTCCCCAAATCCTTCCCATTCCTCTCCCACTCCCCAAGTTTCATTTACTCTCATCATCTGCCATTCTATATTCAATGTCACACAAGTCTCTTTTCCAAGCTTGCTTACTTTCAACACCCTTTACTCATCCACATCATTTCCTCTTCCAAAAACCTCTACAAATCTTCACCCTTGCCTGCACCAGATGATGTTCAGATATCCTATCAGCTGCCACTCTAAGCACGTTCACATCCAAAAGTCTCTCTTTTGCATGCTAATCATTTAGTACATAATCCAGTAATACCCATTTACCATATTTTCTGCTCTATATATACTTATCTATGCCCCTCCTTTTAAACCAGGTATTCCCAATATGTTCCCAACCTATTTTTTTTTTTTTTTTTACACATTACTCTTAAATAGGTACTTGCCTAATGCATAAACTAATGATTGTCTGCATACTCAGAAGGAATATATGAAAAAATTTACCTAGCCTATCCCAGAGTCCTAAAGAACTGTGGGTGTGACAGATAGGCAGATACCTGTCCATTATTTTCTATATGTACTGGATATTGCTCATGTTGCTCAAATAACAATTGAATATCATTTAGTACAGTATTTCCATTATTGACATAACATTTTGATATTTTCCTGCAGTCCCAAACCTTTTGTTAATGTGGAACTGAATGTAACAATACAGCATGATTTTGATACATCAACTTTCTTGCTATATTAAGACCCATCTGTACTGGGTTCTTCACTCATGTTGACATCTTGGCTGAATATGCTATAGACTGTTTAATAATGCTTATAACTTTTGCCCCCCTTTTTTTTTTTTGGTATATATGCTTGATTCCCTCACACTGTAAGCTTTTGTAGATATATATGTTTTTTTTTTATGTTGAAGGCTTCAGTCACAGACAAAAGTCCACATCAAGGCTGGGCCCTAATTGTGTCTCATGTTAGCATATCCTTAGGCTTCTTTATAGGCATATTCCCCTTGTAGAAGAACTTGAAGGATGCTGTGGGGGTACTGTTGTTAGTTGCAGGGAGAAAGGTTAACTAATGTGCTGCATTGTAGTCTCACAGTTTGCATGTTAAAGATATTTTTCCATGATGCATTGTACACAGGGAAAGAAACATATGGTACATTTGGAAAAACAAATTAACAAACTTTTATTGTTTGAATTAATGTTTTATATTCAAAGTTAGATTTACTGTTCAAAAAATATAAAACAAATCTCATTCATCATCCTTGAATTAAACCACACTGTTGTTTGATAAAACATACATCTGTAAGATTCACATTAAGTCTTTTGCTCAAGAAAATGACTCAATTATCATTCACATGAATTAAGACTATATTATTCGTTTGATGAATACTTTTAGACAGACCTAAAATTTTTGTCAGACTACTGTATATTAATGATCATACTATATGAATAAGCACCATGAGGAAATGGAATGTAAATGGGCTGTACCTCTCATGATTCATTGCCATAGCCACAAGTAGATTTTTTCTTATCTGTAGTAACACCTCATTGTTTAGATTTCTTACTCATCTGTCTTAATACCTCATTGCTAACTAAATGTAAATACATTTCCTTATTATTAGTAGTTTGGAAAGCTATTAATCTTTTTTTTTGTCGCTTTCAGACATGTAGAATTAATGTTTACTTCCTTGCAGATATATATTTGTTATGCACTACTGTGTATGTGTGAATCTTAGCTGGGTATAAGTCAGGTTTGGTTAGTAAAATGTGAATTACATATATGCAAATTTGGCGGCTTGTGATTTCAGTATAAATGAGGGACACTAGTATATAAAAGTATATTTCTCACTTATGTACTGGGACTCTTTTCCTGGAGGGACTGTGCATTAAGATATAGATTGATTGATGGAGAATGACCTATGAGCATCTAGAAGAACTTTGTTCAGGGGGGTTATATTCTGTCCAATGTTCAGGGGAGTTATATTCTGTCCAATCCTCCATCAGACTGGGTTACACCAGTAGAAATCCCCACCTATGACCACCATAATAGGTGTAAAGTCAGCTGATGCTCATCCACATGGCTATTGACCATTCAGTAACCTGGCCAGACTCTGTGACTTAACAGCTAGCTGACATTGTGCCATTTTCTTCCCAACCATTTCATTCATAATTTTACTTGTTTATGGTGATCTGTTAGCCCATGATCTGATGGGGTTCGGCATGCTCTACCTGGATTTCTTTTCTTCACTATGTTGGGTTAGTACCCCTCTCTTTTCTTTTCATGCCTTACAGCTAATTTAGAAGCTGACCAAGTTATGTAACTAGATGATTATTAAAGGACAATTCCATCTTTTACCTTATTCTTGAAAGTTTGCAATAAAAATGTGCTGAGGTTCTGAGTAAGGCCGAAGTTTCCTTTCCTGTAGGAATGATCTTTTAAACTAGACCTAATGGGCAATGTTTTAAGACATGCTGTTAAGTAATTTCTGAGCTGGTGTACAGAAGCCTTTAGCAATAGCCTGAAATTAACATGACAAAGCAAGACAGAAAATATAGTAAATCTGAGGAAGGTGGTGGTGTTTGAGTTTGTGGAGTATTCTTTCTGCAAATCACTTTTTTCTATGGTGCTACTGTAATTAACATGTAATATGTCTGAAGAATTTCTTACCCTTTCAGTATGTATCCATGTTTTTGAGACAAGTTCCTAGGAAGCAGGGAAAATATGAAAAGTATGCCATGATAGTGTAGGTTATTTAGGAAAATATTTATAGCGTAAATGTAAGGTTTGAAGTATTTTCCCTCTTATGAGTCCTCAAGGAACTCCTTTTAGGCATCAGTTCTGTTTCAATTTGATATCTATATGTGGGAAAATGCAGTATTTGGCAATATATTTATGTTCATCTCTCCAGAGCTACCTTTGTAAGATGAACCGCTGCAGAGTAATTCTGTAAGAGCTAAGGGGTTTCAATCCGTGATTTAAGTTTTTCTTGGTTAAAACAGCTCTGTTAAGGTTTTGTATAAAATGTTTAATGTCCTGGAAGGTTGTAAAGCAACTGTAACACATCATTTATAGCATTACCTCACATTTATTTTGATAGAATCAGCCATACAACTGGTATTTTCACCAGCTCTCTTTTCCTGTGATTTCATCAAAAAAGAATTGTGTTCCTCGGCCTTTCAGTGATAATCATCTTTACTGAAGAAGTTTCATTGAGATCTTAGTAGATGCTGTTTGCTATAGACAGCAGGTTATTGTGTGCACTGTTAGTATGTTTTTGAGAAAGCACATTTTCATTTTAGAGTAATGCCTTTTCCGACTAGGTTTCGCTGGGGCATAACAGAATCTGGTGGTGGTGAATGGGTCAGAGGTTTCAAGTCTCTTAAAGGGATTGATGCGGTCACCTCTGTTGTTGAACTATGTGTGGTCTTGTGTCATGATTGATGAGAAGAAGAGGATGATAACAGAGATGGTCTTCCCCAGCCTACAAATAAGATTAAGGAAATGCTTTACTTTGCTGTTCCAAGCAGTTTTAATTGATGTAACACATACCTCACTAATTTCTGAATGACAGCAGTTTCATTGAAGCTGGCATCAGACAGCCATTCAGTCTCAAAAGTGTATCCTGTGAACAAGTTTTGTCATGATTCAGAAACATCTCAGATGGTTCTTGATCAGAAATTAGATTGGCTTGGAAAGGCTAAGTTCTAGTCTTTTCAGAAAGGTAGGTCATGGAAACCTCTAGTTCATTTTGTCTATAGGTTCTATGTCTCATTTGTTGGATGACAGCTTGAGGATAATCAGTCACATCATGCAGGATTTCACTGATGTGATATGCAGTCATAACAGCCCTCATTGTCTTGGCTGACTAACAGACCAGATCACCTACAACTTAGTCTGTAGTTGGCCTTTTGTCTGCAAAGATGATGATCATGAGGCAACAGGCTTTTTGCTCTTGGTTAGATGATGGTTTATACAGTGTATCTTGAGGGAAAGAGATCAAAAGGTTTATTTTTTCCCACCGTATAAATAAAGAAAGAGCATGCCTGTGTATGGCTTTGTCAGTTTGCCCAAAATTTTCTTGTAACAGAGCCGCATCGTAACAACTGGTCTTGGAGGTTTCCAGTCCATTGCTTTGCTTGTACCATCATTTTTTACCACTTGCCACCTGTTTGGTGTGACCACAGAAATGGAGAAAATGACGATATACCTCCACAGCTGCTTGCCATTCAAGATGCTCTAATCCTGCGAGCTCAGGTTTGTTGGGAAGGTCCTTTTCCTTAGTGTTCTATGATTTGATGAAATTTCAAGCCCAAGATTGACCCCTTGGGTGATTCTTTCTTTCCAGTAAGAAAAAAAGACCTCTGAAAGGAGACCCTTCAAGAGAAACCCTGGAATGGTGGATCATGTAGGATTTTGGTAGAGACCTTTGGTTTAAACTCCTTCAGTCATCCTGTTATAACCAGTAACTTGGATTGCAGTTGGGTTTAGCACCCATCAGAGGATCACTTTGGAGCAGGACATAGAGCTTTTGACTTAGCTGTTCCTCATTCAAAACAGATTGAAAGAGAGACTAGAGATCTAGGTTTTGATGGAGCAAACCACAGTTATGCAATTGTTGTTGAGCCAAAGTTTAAGCCATTTTCTCTCTCTTGTGAAGATGATGATTTGAATCTGATCTTTAGCAGCCTTGAAGAAGCAGTTTTGTAGCCTGCTTTGTATTCATCATATCAGCTACTTAATAGAGCCCATTCACAAGGAAAAATGTGTATAGTTGCACAAAATGTAACTTATATAGTCTGTTATTGAGGGCTTTTGTTTGATTTCCTTAAGCAGTCTTTATGTGACCTTTTAGATATTTTATTAGAATGCACATTAGTGAAGAACAAAAAGTTTTAAGAATTAAACTGTAACATATAGCAAATAGGCATGTGATCTTTGCTAGTTCATTTTCTTAGTGGCATTCAATAAAGCCTTATACTTCTAGAGGTTTATGACATTAGCAGGACAAAACAGTGCATAGAGGTTGTTTGTGATATTATACCTCTCTTATCACTCTACATTATGACATAATGATTTATATTTCAAAATGTGTTTTGGTTCTGGAGAAATGCTTACATACCTTTGCTCTCTTTTCTTAGGTTCCACCCTGTGCAGCGAGCAAAGTACCTGGGTCACAGAGACCTCTCTATTACGCAGTTTGCCCTTGCGGATGATGATAATGTATCCCAACCAGCCACCAAGGGTGGTGGGTGTGGCATCACTCTAGCATCACAGTGGAAATCACAGTTTGATGATTCAGAGGAAACTGACAATGAGCTCAAAGCTGATAACTTACAGAGCCCTGAGCACAAACAGCGCCTTACTGTAAGTAATTTTATATGTAGTTTTATAGTTAACACATTTCTAAAGACAAATAGTCACTGTGTCATAGGTATACATCATCAGTAAAAGATAGGAGGTGCAGAGCTTCTCAACTAGATAACATTATATTTTAAGCAGTTATGTGAATGTAATTCAAAATCAAAAAGTGTTCGTTGATTAGTAGCTGTAGTATACGTGTCTAAACACATATAGTATATGTGGTATCATGCATGAGTATTTGATTATAGATAATGCAGTATTTTCAGTTACAAATGTTTTCTGATTTTCAATAATGGATTATATATTGCCCATGCAACCTTCTTTTGAATTCTGGATAACTAGCTTTAATCAAAGAATATTGAAAAATGACATAGCATTTCAAACTAACAGTGATTCAACTCATGTAATTGGAGAGATGGGATTTTCCATTAATATTCTTTCCTAGAATTTGTGTTCTTTAGGATCTGATTAAAGGAGAACATATTTCTAAGGAGACAAATGATCTGTTTTTGAAATTTTTACAGGAATTTTCTTTGGGGTTAGATATATTACTTATTAGCATTTAATAGATTAATGGTCCCAGAAACATGAGTTTTATTTTTTGTGCTGTAGGTTGAAATACTAATATGACTAGCAGTCACAGTTAGCTATTACACCATACTTAAGACCTTGAATTGTGCTTTGCGGGACTGCTATTATATTACACATGACAGCTAGAGACTGTGAGCGAATGTGGCCTTTTTCATCTGTTTCCTGATGCTACCTTGCTATTTCCTTAGGGGTGGGGTGGCTTCAGGAATGAATGGAGGCGAGCAAGTATGAATATGTATATGTGTGTGTGTGCATATGCATGTGTATGTATATGTACGTATATATGTATTTGTTGGTATGTATATATATGTACTGTGCATATATGTGCATGTATGTATATATGTGTGTATATATATATATATATTTTTTTTTTTTTCATACATATTCGCTGTTTCCCATGTTAGCGAGGTAGCGTTAAGAACAGAGGATTGAGCCTTAGAGGAAAAATCCTCACTTGGCCCCCTTCTCTGTTCCT
>JAYMFT010011418.1:0-16857 GCA_038088735.1 Panulirus argus
ATATATATATATATATATATCTTTTTTTTTTTTTTCTCTCAATTATTTTTCATTTGCGTTTCATTCCTTCCGCCGTGTAGTGATGGAAGTAAACTGTAACGAATCTCGGATCCCGGCGGGCCACTGAGTTGGGATAGCTTCGTTCTATTTCTACTTCGGGCTTTCACCCCCTGGTTTCATAGGGTCACAGGCCAGCCATAATCCACTCTTAATGCCTCCACCAAGCAACCGCACATGAATCCACGTGATGAACTCAGGTCAAAGCCTTGCAGTAACAATCCTTGTTTGGTGGTCACATTATGCCTCATTAGGTCCGAAATTATGAATTCTCCCCCCCCCCCCGCCCCCCTCCACTCCCTCACCCTCCGCTCTAGATAATCAACTCCTCATTATCGTTCCACTGATAAGGATGATTGTCATCACTCTGAGATACCCATAATGATAGTCATCATCATCATCTTGGGGAATATTCATCGCATGAGGCACAAGCGACCACGATACATGACCCGGGTTGACGGAAGGAGGGGGGGGGGTGGGGATCACTTTTACTCTGGTGGTCGACTCGTTGGGCGTGAAGCAAGACCAGTCACCATGGTGACCCCCTGGTTCAGGGTGGAGGACCCAACTATGCATATGACCCCGGCTCGGGGTCGTCGAACGAGGACCACAGTTCACCCCCAAGAGACCCCGTATGACCTCCAAAGACCACAGTTCCCTTCCCCGCCCCCTGGCGAGACCAGGTAACTCCAAGAAACTGTAGTCGACCCCGATGACCTCCAGTTTCACCCTGTGGCTTCGCGTCCTCCTTCGTTAACCTCCAATGACTAGGATGGATGTCAGGGAGGCAGGCAACTCTCACTGTTACAGTCGTATGCTAATCGCCGCCGCTGGAGCGCGGCTGAGACAAGTCAAATCCAAGTTTCCAATCTTCTTGCAATTTCCTCCTCCTGAGTTAGCACAAAATGCTCCATCGCAAATCCGCATTTGCAAGGCCCTGGGAATGGAGCGGACCAAATATTCATTCACTGGAAATCGGGGGCAGTACCACATATGTGTGTGTGGTTACCTCCACGTTGGGGATCTGTTTTAAGAACTTAAAGGGTGTGATCTGGTCACACACACACACACACACACACACACAAACATAGATTTAAGAAGCCCCACGAATGTAAGGGTCTCTCTCCGTAAATCACAAATAGGTAATTACATTTAGGTAACAACACACAAGAGATGGGGCCCCATGAGTGTAACCCCCTCCCCCGTATGGTACAAATAGGCAATCACAAAAGGGTAATTACACACACAGACACACACACACACACACACACTCAGAGGTAAGAATCAATGAAAAACAATTTCATAATTTCGTCACGAGTAAATTGTCAGTTAAAGAGCTGCTAATCAGGGTAAGGGATTCATGGAGAAAATTTGTATAGAGGATGATGGAAGGATGTGTGTGAGGAAATAAATGACAGTTTCAATGTGTATTCGCGGTGGTAGACGCTACAGCCCCAGTACCTGTGAGATGGAATGGGGGAAAAAAGACATTAACAGATACTATAGGGTATTGACCCTTGAAAAAGTTTTATGTTCGTGATGAAATTTCATCATATTTGCTGAAGATGTGTGCAGATACAACTGACACGCCACATGAAATACCGTCCAAGATATCGCTGGGGAGAGGCAGAGTGCCAAGAGAGAGGAAAGGGACAAAAGTCATACCAGTCTATGAGAAAAGAGACGAGGAAGAGTTGCCGAACTAGAGACGGGTCTCCCTGACAAGTGTGGTCTGTAAGGTACTGGAAAAGATAATCAGAAAGCAAGTGGATGACTTCCTATAGAGGAAAAACTACTTGAGTGATATTTCTACGAGAGAATGTGTTCTGTCTTAGACGAAAGAATGCATTGCACAATGTGTTACACCGGCAGCTGGTAAAGAAGTTGCATCTTGAGACTGGAATAACTGGGAGACTATTTCCGTGGAAAGATATCACCTTCGTGGCAAGGAACAGAGGACGCATGTCAGGGGGAACCCCGTGGAGATGTGTTGGGGTTACCAGCAACTTGTCGCAAGGTTCTGCACTGGGTCCATTGCTCTTCTTGATCCGTGCCAGTGACTTACCAGGAGGATTGATCTCATACCTGAACATGTTTCTGGATGATGACAGTGTCATGAAGGAAGTAAACCGTGAAGAGGGTTGCATTAATTTACACAGGGGCCTAGAAATACTCCAAAGTTGGTGTGATACAAGTTGCATGAAATTCAACCTGAGCTTAAAATGGTTAATGAAGACCGTACACAGCGAAAGAAGACCTCGATAAGAAAAATGTCTTGCAGAAAATAGGCTGTAGGAATCTACGTGTGGGAGGGACTTGTGAGCTGCCATCATCCCTAACCTGTGGCTAGAGATCCACATTAAGAGAACAGTAAATGAGACAACCTGTTCGTTGGCAAATATTGGAACTGTATTAAAGTATATAGGTATGGCAATATTCAGCAAGCTGTTTGCATCGTACAACAGGCCAAAACTAGAACGTGCTTCTTAAGTTTGCTCACTGCACTCAAAAGAAGCACAAAAGAACAAACAGAAATGGTCCAGAAGAGGGGAACAAAGATCGTACAGGAACTGAGGAAAGTTAGTGACAAGATGAAGTTAGAGGCATCAAATATGCCCACCTTTCAGGAAAGAAAAGTAACAGATGACCTTACCAACATTTTTGAGTCCTTATACCAGCATGATGGCGTAGATACAGAACAGCCCTGCCAACAGAACAGGAGCAATAATATAATACTGAGCAAGAAACGTTTTAGAAGATATCTAAAGAGGTGCTTTTCTAGTAAAGGAATAGTAGACGAGTTGAATGAACTGAATAGTGAACGTGAAAACAGCTTACAGTTGTATGATAGTGGCGAAAGTCCAAGAGATGGGGCCCCAAGAGGGTAGAACTCCGTTCCACGTACAATGCAAATAAGTAATTACCAATAAACACACACACACACACACACACTGAAAAAAGGCGTAGTTTGACGCAGACAGTGAGCAGTTCTTCCAGTGATGTAAGGATCGAACAACCACAGGGTAAATCATGAAATTACGGAATAAACTTGCATTTTCAAGGTATGAGAGTGGTGGGTGAATGGAGCAAACTGAATGAGGATGAGGATAATGTGAATATTATTTTGAAAGTAGAGGATGTTCAAGAGATGGAGCCCTACGAGTGTAAAACTCCCTCCCCGTACAGTACAAACAGGTAATGACACACAAGTAATTAATAAAGAACACGGGCCTCCGTGGTGTAACAGTTGCCATTATTGATCCTAAGATACTACGGGCTTCCCGGGCTGGTTTCTACACGGGGTCAAATCCTGGACGCGGCAGTTGGCCCACACTCAACCCAAATGTTCATCCTCCTCTTGGGGCTGATTGATAAATGGGATTACCTGCTGAAGAGTAGTGCGTAAATGAGCAATGAACAGATACAGAACAGTTTATTGAATTCAGACAAACATTCGGCTGAAAATACACAGTTGAGTGTGTGTGTGTGTAGAAACAGGGGTAAAGTTATGGTACTTATAAAAAAGTTAGGTGACTGGGCAACACGAGTGTATAAATCTCTCCATATAGCTCAGATGGCATACCCCAGTGAGTTCTCCGGGAGTGTGCCTCTAAGCTAGCACCAATCCTCGCCCGCCGATTTTCGCTTGTATAAAACTCAAACTTTGCCTTCCTCTTCGAAGCACGCCTTGGTGCAGCCCATCCCTAAAACAGAAGATTGCTCTGACCCCTCCGACTATCGCCCCATTGCTCTCACTTCTGCTGCCTCCAGAGTCCTTGAAACTCTTTAAACTTTCACTTTCTTAAAACACTTGGAGTTCCATTTCCTTCTTTCAGATCACCAGTTGGGATTTCGCAGTGCTGGGTCTACTGGTGATCTCTCCTGTGTGACTCACTTCTGGTCTTCATCATTCAGGTGTTTTGATGAAACTTTTGTCATAGCCTTAGACATCTCCAAGACATCTGACAGGGTGTGGCATAAGACTTTGTTTTCTGAACTCCCTTCCTTTGGTTTCATTATTTCTCTCTGCTGATATTTAATGCATAGTACCCTCTCAGGCCGTTCCAACGCAGGAGTCGTCGATGAAAGATGAAGCGACTTCCCCCTCCTATCCAACCAACAGTGGTGTTCCTCAGGTTTCTGTCTTATCACCTACTCTCTCTCTTCTCTTAATAAATGATCTTCCCTCTTGTACATCTGACCCTATTCACTCTTAAAATGCTGATAATTCTACTTTACACACTTCAACTCATTTTTCCTCCTCTCCTCCCTTTAAGAAACGTTCTCTTTTTCGAACTGATCATGTCTCCTCTCTCAGCTCTGACCCGTGCAACATTTCGGACTGGGGAAGCAGTAACCTGGTAAAATTTGATGACGCTAAACGCATTCTTTTAATATTTCTTTCTAAGAATCATTCGTTGCCCTATGTTCAGTTTCAAAACGTCACAATTCAACCTTGTAATAACATAAACGTTAGGAACAACCATATCCTCCACTCTGTCCTGGTAACCCAATATAATCAACATCACAAAGGTTACTACCCAGAAGCTGGGAGTGTTGTACAGGTGCCGTAATCATTCATCTTGTGAGCAGCAGTTTTCATATCCACAGGGGTTTTATTCCCACCAAGTGTGGAGTACTGCTCACACATCAGGGGTGGCTCATCCTTTACCTCCCTACTAACTAGAGTGAATTAAGGGCCTTCAGTCTCATTAATCCTCCTGGCTTCAACTCTCTTCAACCTTCCTTTTCCGTACGCTGCGATGTTGCTGCTCTCTCTCTATTCTATAGGTATTATTTTGGCCATTGTTCTTGTGAGCTGTCTGCGTGTGTCCCCATCCCCAAAGGTTTGGACCCGTGACACGCGTTTGGCTGCTACTTCCCACAATTCATGTGTGGAGTTCGGACACTCGAGGACTGGCTGTTACGATGCCGACTTCTTCCCGTGACCAGCTAAGCTGTGGAATTCTCTTCCTTCTTTTGTCTTCCCATTCTCATATAACCTTTCTGTTCTTGTCAAAATCAGGTCTACAAACACCTGCGAAGCCCTGATTAATTTCTACTTTCTTTTCCTTGCATTTTTTCTCTCGTCCGAGATGGCCCTGATCGGGGCACGTTTTGCCAGTGCCATGCCAGCCACTATTAACACACACACACACACACACACACACACACACAGAGCAGTCTAATGCCACATACGAGAGTTGGTGGCAAACAGGAAGATGAATCAACAGATGCTGCTGGAGGAACTAAACTCTATCATATTCTATGTTAATATTAATTTCAAAAGTTCTAAAGTGACGAACTTTCTTCTTGCATCTCGCATTACATCCAAGGCAGTAGCGCGTTCAGCACCTCATTAGCGAGCTGCCTAAGGTAGTATATACAAGGTAGCACACACGCACGTTGCTCGTATGGTCCAGAATGTTGTTACTGACCGAAGGACTTACGCACATCAGAGAGCTGGGTGTCTATCTGTGTCGGGTATGATTGGCAAAATTTCTTCGTGAGTTGCACATTTTCACCCAGATCAAGTCAGGTTTAGGAGAGATATCGCTGTTGAATGTTACTATCACTGCCCACGTTGAGCTGCTATCACGTCCATGACACACTAATTCCAGCACACCTGGTACTTGACTCATGAGCTCGCGCACGGAATTTACTTAAGATCTTAAAGTCGGAGATCATATCATGTAGGTCATTCCAGAGACCTTCTTTTTCTTTGGCTTGGTAAAAAAGTCATATGGGAGACCTCTTCACATTTGCTATGATGACCAGTAATTTCTTGGGACGTCTCTAGGGACGCGTATAGAGGAAGGAGTTCTCAGATATAATCTCCTGCAGACTCACTCTCTCTTTCTCTCTCTCTCACAGTGGTTTGTTTTTCTACACATTTTACTGGAAACCCATGGTCTTGATGAAGCCAAGCCCGACGTTTACCATCAAAGGACGTGTTGACCATTACACATCGAGGTCACCCAACACACAAAAGAATCCAGCTTAGAAGTACACTTAGAGAAAGACGTGTTTTTCTAAGGCCACAGGACACAGAGATCACAGCTGAGGGGACACTAGGCATCACTCAAAACAACAGCAACTTCTATTCTCTTAAAAAGACAGCCACACACCTCAGCAAACAAAGCCATGGGCTTATTGTCATCGTTAGCAACAACATTTCTTAAGACACGAACAAGGATGGGAAGAGATACAGAGACGACGAGCAGTGACTTCCCCGCGATACTAAGAACATTTCCTCAGGTCTGCCATCAAGGATCAGGTCCTCAACCCACATCGCCCATTCCTCATAAAAGAAGCTTTGGAGTTCTGTGCCAGGTCTTACTTCCGGTTGCCCCTGGCAACACGGGTTTCCAGACCTCGACCAGCCGGCACAACGAACCTAAAGAAACTCGACCATCTTTCCTCTCTCTCTCTCTCTCTCTCTCCCTCTCTCTCTCTATCTATCTATCTATCTATCTCTCTAAGGGACCCGAGCTAGAGCCCTTAGGTTCGTTTACAGCCGACGCTGCCGATGAAAGGGGAGGTCCCACGTCCTGGACCGTCCGGAGGAATCGTTGCTTTGATGCCATTCGATGGTGCTGCCATTAACCCGTAAGTGCCCCTCAGCCTCCACGAAAAGATGAAGTACACAGCTCGGCGTGCAGTTCCAGCTAATCTGGACTCCCCCTCCAGTGTGGACTCCTGTTGAGGAGCGTTCATTATGCTCACAGCCTCCTCTGGATGTCCGAGCGTCAGTCACTAATGATCACTCGGGGTTCAGACTTTATATACCGCCAGCGGGTGTGATCTTACCGTATTGACAAGATTCGCCTCGTCTCATGGCTTGTCGGTGGGCAGTCTTGCTTCTGTGTGATGTCGTGTGTGGCTGTCTGATCTTACAGCATGACTAAACCCACTGAGTGTGTGTGTGTGTGTGTGTACATGTATGGTGTTGTCACAAGACACAACAAGTATCACTGTCGACGCAATGTGTCGTCTGGCTATACGGCGTGTCTTTACGACCAAACGGGGCGCACACTCTGTCGTGTTCTCCTCTTGATGCAATCTTGCAACACGACAAATCATGTCGCGTAATGCTACGGTGTGGTGTCAGGCTAAAGAAAAGCAATTTGTGTGACCACCAGTCAAACGCCACATTAAACACGAACATATTCTCCTCTAATCATTATGTCATCCGACATCACAACGCAAGGGGGAAATCATCATAATTTGCTGTGTTCTGGGAACAAACCACTGAAAAAAAAAAAAAAGAGAGAAAAATTGATAGCACATTTCCTCGAATTATACGGCACAGTTAGTACTGACAGAGACGACCAGTTAGACAAACAATTCATCCTTTTAATATACAAGAAGGTCCAGACGGGACTAAGGAAGAGAGGTTTCTATATTTATACTTGGGTTCAGTGGAAATCACTCCGGATGCTTACCCTGCACAACGCTTCATTCTAAAAAAAAGAGGAATGGATGACGATATAAAACAGGAAAATACCTGCAACTACGAATGTCTTACTGAAGGGAGTTTACTAGTGCCTCATTTTGGAGGGAGTGTACAAATGCCTCATTTTGGAGGGAGTTTACCAATATCCCATTGGAGGGAGTTTATGAATATCTCATTGGAGGGAGTTTACGAACGTCTTAGTGGAGGGAAATTACGAATGTCTTACTGGAGGGAGTTTGCGAATATCTCATTGGAGGGAGTTTACGAATGTCTCAATGAAGGAAGGTTACGTATATCTGACTGGAGGGAGTTTACGAATGCTTCACTGGAGGGAGGTGAGCAAGACACTCTCCACAACACAAGAAAAACGCCACGAGAGTCAAGGACTAAAAACCGTAATGTGAGCGACGCGTGACACGCCAGGGTGACGCGCCTGGAAAGGAATCAACGACAGCCAGCATGTGACGCCAGGGTGACGCACCTAGAAAGGAATCATCGCTGACAGCCAGTATGTGACGCCAGGGTGACGCGCCTGGAAAGGAATCGTCGATGGCAGCCAATATGTGACGCCAGGGTGACGTGATAAGGATGGAAGCATCGATCACCAGAATGTGACGCAAGCGTAACGTGCTGAGGCAGGAAGCATCAACTCAGTGTGTGTGACGCGAGGGTGACGTGCCGAGGAAGAAAGCATCGACGACCAAAAGAGGGTTTCTGATCTTCCAGGACACAAAGGAGGAAGGCAGCTTAAAGAGTTCGATGCTTTTGGATCAGTCAACATCTGCAGAAACTAGCAACGCATCATCTGAGGCGAGACATACTTCACCTGGTTTTACTTCAGTTCGACTCACTTCAGCTAGTCTCACTTCAGCTAGCCTTACTTCAGTTAGACTCACTTCAGCTAGACTTACTTCCGCTAAACTTATTTCAGCTAGACATTTTTTCTTAGCTAGACGTAATTCAGGTAATCTTTTTTTTAAGCTAATCTTACTTCAGCCAGACTTACTTCAGCTACACCTACTTCAGCTGGTCTTACTTCAGTTAAACCTACTTCAACTAGTCTTATTTCATTTAATATCTAATGTGTACGTAAGTGAATATCAACAATCATTCACATTTTCTTCAGTGGAAGGCTGAGATTGACTTTATTCACTTTATTTCTATTCGATGAAGCAGGTATCTTCTGGGATTATGGAGGCCATATGCCTTTATTGGTCGTATGGTCAGTATATGACACACTCCCGTCCACTGCCACCTCCAACACACACTGTCATATTATCTCCATCACAGAATGCCATACTATCTCCATCACAGACGGCCATATCTCCATCACAGACTGCCATATGGCCATAAATCGTCTCTCGTGCTATCTCCAACACAGACTTTCACATCACTTTTACTGAAGGCTCTTGCAGCATCCTCTATATCCACGCCTCTACCACAGACAACCACACCGGGGCCAAGAGAGACTCGTACCATACCACCGCACATCTCGCGCCTCCGTCTCGCTCTACCTCTCTCTATCCGGGTCATGTGTGAGCACAAGGCAAGCAGCGGGCCTTTCCTAGATGCGCCTTCCTCCCCGCACTGTTATTTGCAACACGCGAAACTCTAAATCCGGGTGGGGTAAGTGAGCACACGCCATCCTTCTCCTGTCACCTTGTCGCCAGTCCTGGTGACGTATGGAGTCACAAGGTAATCATTTGCTGGATGTGGTGATCCATGATGAGAGTGGTGATCTATGGTGAGTGTGGTGATGACCCCTAGTGGGTGTGGTGACCCATGGTGATCGTGGTGACCATAGCGGAGGCGGTGGTCAAGGTGGGTGGGTGTGGTCATGCACGGTAAGTGTGGTAAATCATGGTGATTGTGGCATACTCTAGTATCTGTGGTAGGTCATGGGTCATGCAGCCCATGTCCTTCATGATGATATTCATAATGAGGCCGTGTTTCCCCGAGTTCCGCCCTCAGTACTATTACACTTGCTCGGGTTGCATACCATCCACCAGACATCAGACCAACCTGACAGTTTTCTTCAAGTGTCCTTGCAAGTCTGTGCAATCCTTCTCGCTCTCTGCCTCTCTCACTACCTTGGCATCATCCGCAAACACGTTCGGTGGGATTCTAATCCTTCTGGCACATGTGGAGAAATACCACCCTGACCATGAACCTTACTAGGAATAAGAGCTCTTTATTTTGTATTCTTTCCATGTCTTCCCCAGTTACCTTAAGTTTTCCAATGTCTCTTCCCCATTACATTTCGCTGGTGTTCGGGCAGCAGTGTCTTCTACTGTGAAGACACTTATAAATATTCTATTTAGTTCCTCTCACATTCTTACGTCCCTCTTCATGTTTTCTCCCTGAATCTGTTAGTCTGATTAGTTGCTTGTTAACAGCCACATTACTCCTACTGAGGTTATGGAGAAGTTCTGGATCATATCCTGCCTTACCCATAATGCTCTTTTCAAATTTACTCTGTTCCTCCTTTCATAATGGGAACACTCGTTTCCTGCTCTCTTACACCTTGTAAACGCTGGCTGGTTGGAGTGTCGACTATATATTCGCCACACCACATTGCGAAGTTCCTTCCCTTTTTGGCATCTTTAGTTAAACTACTCTTCCCACTTTCTCAAACTTTTTCCCTCTGTATTTGAGACTAAAGGTACCCACGTAAATCCTCTTCCTTCATCTTAAGTTTCACAGAACTTTCTACCACAAAGCCCTGGTTCCTGTCTACTGAAACCCATTTCCCAGTTTATGTTTCAAGAGAAGTTGATGAATTCTGTTCAGTTTCTACGATTACACCTCTCTGAGTCTAGTCTTATATCTGCTCTTTTAACTTCCTCAACCGCCACATAATCAGGATGAAGCATTATGTGACCACTTTTTCCAGTTGGTCTAATATGTATGATCTTTGCAGTAACATTCTAATCTGTGATAAGATAAAATCTAGTAATAATAGTATATCAATTTCTCTCTTCCTCGTAGGTTCATTGACGTGCAGGTATAAGAAATTTTGCTGTATATCCTCTGAGAAACTACGTCTCCATAAGTCTCTGTCTCCATGAAAGTGTTAGTTCCCCCAGTCTATTTCTTTACAATTGATGTTTCCCATCATTACTGGTTCACCATCAATGAGAAATGCGTGTTTTACAGCTTCAAGACCCGTCTTGATTGTCCCTTCATTGATGTCACTGTGTATTTGTTTTGGTTTTTAAAAAGTCTTGGGAGGATTATACATTTTATCAATACACCTGTGTACTTCTTTCCCATACTTACCCTTCCCATTGCATACTGTTTGCGTGGACCATCTTCCATTATTTCCTGAAACTTACGGCTTTCTCTTATCAAGGTGGGCCAGTCCTCCTCCTCCTCCTCCTTTGCCCTCTCTCTTCCTCCTTGTTACTATGTAACCCTCTGGACACAAAGGTGAAACCTTACCTCTGTAGTAAGTTTCGTCTCAGTTTCTCCAAGAATATCAGGTACATTTTTCCTAATACAGTCCAGATATTCTAGCGTTTTCCACCTGCATTTATAGACATTACTTTCAGTCTAACATTTCCATCACACACCATTCTCGAGGCCCAGTGCGGAACTGACCGTGGTATACCGTACTACTTGCCTGATTTGATGTCTCCCATTCTTTGCCTTCTGAATGTGTTCTTTGTTTCTCCCTCCCTCTCTCTCTTCTCCAGGTCTATCATTTCTGATGAGGAACCTTGGGAATTCCTCCTTATCTATATGTTTCTCAACATCCCTAAATACCTCCTAACTACATGACTCTAATTCAGGCGTAACCATTACTGGTCGATCCCTTTTCTGCAAACTATATCCATCAACTTTCCTCGTTTCTTTTATGACTGAGACTGCTTTTGACGTGTCTATAGCCTTAAGGAGACTTTTGATGATCAATCTTTCCTTCTTCGCCCTTTCCTCTTTATCTGCAATATGTTTTCTGCCTGTCCATATATCATTAGTGATTTCCTTCCATCAGCTTCCTGCTTTACCAATCTACCTAATTATGGTGCCACTCGCTCTTCTACTGGATCTACCTGTATTGTTCACAAGCACTGATCCTGTACACCCTGTACTTCTTAACTCTTGCTTGATACCATAAACATCCCTAGCTGATCTGTCTTGAAAGGTGCATACTATTCTCTCTACAGCGCCTCTTGATTGCTTGTATTTCTCTCTCTCAGTATTCCCAGATCTCTGTTCCATGAAGTTAGTCCTCATGCTCAGCTGAACAGCCCCTGAATTCTCTACCCACTGATATCAACAGGTTTTGTATTCTGTATTATGGACATTTCCTTTTGTCTAACAGTCTCTAGCCAAGAGTATCGAAAAAAAAATCTATTCTGAATTTCCTCGCTCTTATCTCTCCTTTTTTCCTCTAGTAAAACACTTTTTAAATTTCTTCCACCGATGTGAGTTTTGTGCTCATGTTCTTCGACTTCATGTTTCAGTTTTATAAATTCTTCATCCATTTCGTGACATTTTTCATGCTCTTTTGATTTGATTCTTCCGTTTCAGTGCTTCCTTCCCCAGCCGCTTTAACTTCTGGTCGTATTTTTTGATAATTTCCACTAAATTTACCAGGTTTATGGTTCAGGTGACTCCTCTCTTCATTCTCCATTTCTTTTACTTCCATCTGTGAAAAGACTCACTTTCTAGCTTCCTACTTATAGATCTAGTCACGACTGTTTGATCTTGGTGCCTTCCCACATGCTGAATCCATTCATATCTGACACTCAGATTCAGCTATTCTTGCCTAGTTTTGTGTGTGTGCGTGTGTGTGTGTGTGTGTGTGTGTATGTGTGTGTGTGTGTGTGTGTGTGTGTGTGTGTGTGTGCGTGTCTGTGTGTGTGTGTGTGTGTAAGTACGTATTTGTACAATTTGGAGAGAGAGAGAGAGGGCCCCCATCTCTTCAAACACTTTTACTATCATACAGTTCACAATCACATTCGCATGACTCTACTTATTCCTATTCCATTCATCTGCTACTCGTAACTTCAAAAATGCTTCTCTATATCTTTTATTCTAACATGTCTCTTGCTAGATTTCCTGTTATGTCCTCCGGATGTTCTATCCCTACGTCTTTCGAAGAAACGAATACTGTCTACGTAATTAAACTAGTTAAAAGTTTCCTTTCTTTAAGACAGACTTGACGTTTGCTTTCTTCCGCTCTTTCCACGTATCCCTCTCCCCAGTAGCGTCGTGAACGCCATTTCAAGCGGTCTTGACTCTCAAGTGTGTCTGCAGACATCTTCAGCACATAGGGAGAAATTTCATCTCGATCAAGAGCCTTATATATTGACCCTCTAAGTATTCTGTTTATGTCTTTTCCAGATATCTCAATGCTTTTTAAGGCCTCCTGCCTATTCCATCTTAGTGGTGCCGGAGCGGTTGTGTCCTCCGCCGTGAAAACACTTTTCTACTTAGTTATTCAGCTACTCGACTATCCTTACATCATCCTCTTCATCTCGTCCTTCTGAATCCTTCAGATTTATTAGCTACTCTGTAACTGACAATTTATTCCAAACTAATATATGGAAAGGTTTTGGATTATAGTCAGCCTTGTTTATAGCACTCTCTTCAAAGGGTCTCTGATCCCCCTTTCTTACCCTTCTGTGCTCGTTCCTCGCTCTTGTACGTCTTACAACTGCTGGCTGGGGTGCCGCACACGGCTTCACGGCACCTCACTATGCTCCTTCGCCTTCTGACATTTCTTACTTGAACTACACACGCACACGCGCGTGCGTGCGTGCGTGTGTGTGAGTATGTATGTATGTGTTGACTCACGGAGTTTTTAACCTCTTGGCCGCGACGGTACGACCCCTCAGCACGCCCCTGCAATCCTCGGTTACGGCGGCGTGGTGCTGGACAAGACCTCTTGAGGGTGAGGGCGAGAGGCCAGAGCACAGCCTCACCCCTTCAGCGGCGAGGCACTGCGCGCCGTCCGGAGCTGCTCCCCGTCCCCCCCACCCCCCCACCCGGACTTGTGTTGACGCTGTACCCGGAAGTCTGAGATGTAACTGCAGCGTCACGAGGCCGCCTCCGCTACACGGGATAACATTATTCACGGAAAAATAACGTCGAGGAGTAAAAAAAAAAAATGTCAAAATAGGATGATAGGGCGGCAGCGATGTAACAAAAGCCTGAGAGCGTGATGGTGCAAGGATGGTGGCGGCCTCTGGCTGCAGCTGCGGCGTGAGTCGTATCCCCCGTAACCGCACCTGCCGCAGCTGCGGTAGGTGTGGTTTGGGCTGAAGAAGGAAAGGGGGCGCGTTCGACGTCACGACGGGAAAGAAAAAATACCCAGTCGGAATAGTCTGGCAGGCACGACAAGCGCATCGCTTTTCCTCTCTCCTCTCTCATTCCCGTCCTGACTTTGGACCATCTACTCTTTCCTTACAGGCTCTGCTGCTTAGCGTCCTACAGCGACAGCAGATGCGTCTCTGCTTAACAGACCACCGTCGCTGAGACCACGGGGGGCAGCGGCATCGCCCAGTGGCGTTGAGAAACGTCGCTGGTCTCTTGAGGCTTCGCGGACCGTGGGATATGATGGTTCGGATATGCATGTGGGTGATGTTTATGAGCCCACCGCTCTGGCGGGGAGCGGGTCCGGAGAGAGAGAGAGAGAGAGAGAGAGAGAGAGAGAGAGAGAGAGAGAGAGAGAGAGAGAAACAAACAGGCAAAAACACCGAGAGATTGAAATTCTTGCCAATAAGCTTTTCCGAGAAGGGGAACGCCTTACCTCGGCGGTGGTAAACACGCTCAAGTCCTCGAGTGCCGCTGGCTGGCCTGCGCGCCGCGCCGCCCGCCGCCTGCCGCCGCCCAGGCAACAGGTGGCGGCGGCAGGACCAGGGTGGGGCGTGGGCGTGGGTGGCCGTCCTTTTCGCAGGTGGTGGTACCGTGGGCGTGGAGGGGTGATGGGATGGGGAAGGTGGGGGGAAGGGAGAAGTTGGAGGCGGAGGAGGGGGAGAGATAATGGCAACACTGCGCGGCGGGTTTTCCCATGCCAGGCCCATCCCAGGTCTTGCTGAGTCATACACCCGTTTTGGGAACAGTGGTCGAGACGGACCAACGCTCTACAGTCGGGTCTACGGTGGGTCTGCACAGGCTCTCGTGGTCACTACAGGGCCGTATATATACAGGCCGAAGTGTGCCCGTCGGACGGACACATGGGGGTAACCACAGAAGTCAGTCGTTCTCATTCGTCCTTAACGGCGAGGCTCTTTTAAGACTGGAAAAAAAACAGTGAAATTAAAACTGGCCTTTTTTTTTTGGTTCCAGTCACACCGTGGCGGCAGCAGGAGCAGCGGCGGCGGCGATCTGTTTGGTGGTGGTGGTGGTGCCAGCCTGAGCCGTGAAGCGGCCCTGACGTCACTCTGACATCATGGTCAATCAGGCGAGCTCACTCTAGCGTCGAACCCACCCACACCCCCCTGGGTAATTACAAGGGTCCCCTGAGCCGTGTCGGAAACGACATCGACATGCGAATCTCTCCATTATTCCTTCCTGCAGCGTGTGTATGTAAATGAAGGCTTCCAGGGAGAGTGCGGGGTGGTGGTGGGTGGTTTGGTAGTATACCAGACGCGACTACTTATGGAAATGCTGCTCCAGAAGCCCTGCCCTGCCGCACCTCCTAGAAATATGAATAAATAAGCGACATGGACGAACGCCGTTGAGAGAGAGAGAGAGAGAGAGAGAGAGAGAGAGAGAGAGAGAGAGAGAAGACGACAGCTTCTTCCCTCCGAGTCTCTGGTCAACCCAAGATTTTCCTTTTGGCTTTAAAAAAAAAAAGGGGAAAATAACTTTTCCCCACTCTCTTCAATCCGTCAGGAAGACATGATGCTTTAAACGCGAGAGACGATCTCTCATCCAGCAGCTGGCGGCAGCCTTATCTTTACCTCCTTATAACATCACCGTCAAGTTGGCTCGATCGATCCTCGCAATCACACACCAGAGTTACGGTAGGGATGACGGGCATCGCGATGTGTAACTCTGGGAAATGACTGTCTCTCGAGGTCCACTTGGGTTGAGTGTGTGGCATCGGATGAGGATCCTGACACCGGCTATTATTGCTCGCTCGCTTCTCATGACGGTATTGGCAATTGCCTCGGCCACTTGGCTGTCTCTTGTGTCAAACTTTGTCCTCTTCTGTCCGGGCTCCTTTTATGGCTAGATGACTTCAAAGGCGTCTTGATTGTTGTAACTGAGGCCTAGATTGCATGGGGCCGTCCTAGTTCGCTTGACTCGTAATGTCTGTGGTTCGTATGTTATTCCCATCCATCTCCTCATAAGTGATCTCAAGAGAAGATGTCTAGAAATACGCGGTAAACATGAGCGTCCAGTGATTAAGGAAGCAGGTTTCACAGTTAATTCTGTCGTGTGTTTAAGCAAGAACAGTATCGTCTTCATGGAGTAACCAAGTGCTTCTATAAAAAGTATTATAATCAAGAAAATTATAGACAAAGCTTACACGTGCTTACCTTGATCTGTCGTGTGTGTTGTACATCATTAGGCTTGTGCCATGGGGGCTTACCTTCCCATGAACCTTGCTCTGGGGATTCGCGAACCAGTGTCCCCATGAATACAAAGCCAGCCTCAGGATGCTACCCACTCAGTGTGTTGAGCAACTGTTGCTGTTCTGGGAGCTTCAGGATGCTACCCAACCAGTGTGTCGAGCCACAGTTCCCCTTCAGGAAGTTTTAGTGGTATTCAAGTCAGTACATTGAGCCAAAGTACCATCACTGGGTTCTCAGAATCTCGGAAGACAAAGAATAGAAATATTCATGTGTGTGTGTGTGTGTGTGTGTGTGTGTGTGTGTGTGGCATTACCTAAAGTTACACGTAAAATTAATTCTCGCTTTTCTCTCAAGTATCTCCCGATCTCAACGTTTAACCCTTTAAAATCGTAACGTATCAGCGTTTATTTCAGCCAGAGCAAAAAGTGAAAAAAAGAAATATATAAACTGTGAGAAATCACAAGTTGAACACGAGAGACGGAATGACAGACCAGAGTGAGCTCATGTGTCACAGTGACGGACGTCGGCGGATTCACGAGAGGCGGCTGGAGAACGGAGACAGAAGGAGCCGCTGGTACCACGCATTCCTGAACACACGCAAGCCGGACCTCCTCCTCCTCCTCCTCCCTCCTGCCGCTGCTGACGCCGACGCCAGCCGACATCCCTCACGAAATATTGAGGTCCATTTCTCGAAACCGATTTGCATTCTAAAGCCTCTGTGTTAAACTGAGTCTTGTACACACACACACACACACACACACACACACACACACATACACACACACACACACACACACACACACACACACACAC